>VWPU01017833.1:0-139978 GCA_013398955.1 Callaeas wilsoni | reverse complement strand
TCAGCTCTTCTGCAAGCTTGCATGTGAGAGGGGAATCTTCCCTGGAAGCGACAGAGGTCCCTCGGCTCTGGGTAGAGGCTGGTGCTTTAATTCAGCTTGCTCTGCATCTAGGTGGCCTCAGATAAGACACCACTGGCCAAACACGAATATAATTGTGATTTTGAAATTGCCTCTCAGTGGAAAAATCTGTCTCAAATGACACTACTTCAGTTTTGTCAACACCAACATAAAGATTTATTTTAAAAGCCTTTGAAGCATTGTTTGGATTTTGGCTTTCTTACCACACTACTAAACTTCTCATCTTTGCATTCCTCCAATATTTCACGAAAGTCATAAGCTGTTGTACATATTTACAGAACAGAACCGATGTTGCCTTCCCTGTAGAGAATACAAATACCTGTATTAGTATTCACATAGTCCTGCCATCATTACACACCAGCCTTTAACAGAAAAGGAAAGACTGAAGCATTTTATTTCATATGGAAAACTGGGAGATGGTGGAGGGAGGAGGAGACTAGAACATAAACGTACTGAAAGCAAAACTCACGTTTCAGTCACAAACTTGTATTTCTAGAAGTGCTCAAGTGAAATACAGAGACAGAACTAATGAGGCCCCTCCATACTTTTCTAGTTTCAAGGAGGAAGTTGTTAGTAATTGAAGACAGATAAAGAAATCCACTAATTAAAATATTCTGAGATGAATGGTAGCCTCCAATTATTTTCCTGATTTGACACGATCTACTAACAGCATAAGATAACAATGTTTTATGCAATATCATGGGATTTTACAAAAACAAAGTACAAAGTGATTTGGAATTTTGAGGACAACAACAATAGAGCACTCACAGGCCAGCCCATGGCTGGATTCATCTCTCTCAGTTTAAACAAATACAGAAATGAACAGAGGAAAGCCTGATGTTGAGGAATAAGTGACTTTTTGTGAGAATAAAAGTTGTGAAGGAGAATTTTAACATGTAGTAAAGGTGACAATAGTTTATGAAATCATTGAATAGGTTGGATTGGAAGGGACCTTAAAGCTCATCTCATTCTACCTCCTTCCACACCTTCCACTAGACCAGGCTGCTCCAAGCCCTGTCCAGCCTGGGCTTGAACTCTTCCAGGGATGAGGCAGCCACAGCTCCTCTGGGCAACCTGTTCCAGAGCCTCAGCACACCTTTTTCCTGTAGCTTATGTGCAATTTTAGCAATTCTACTCTTTTGTAAGCAATTTACATTTGCCACATCTCCAATCGCTAGGTATCCTCAAACACAAGAAAGCTCAGAGCTCAAGTTTTCCCACTCCAATACCCCACTGCAAGGCAGCAAAAATTTGCCATCCAACTTAATACCTGAATACAGATAGCTGCTCTCATCTCGAGTGCAATTTAACACAGCACCACAATAACTGCTGAGAGCCCACGCAAGGTCATTGGTGAGTGAAGTGTCTGCGGGGCTGGGAGTTGGGCTGTTCTAGTAGCAAGGGCTGGTGTGACAGGCACCTATAGCAGGGCAGGGCTGCTACCCACATGGAGATGTCTCCCTGCATAATGCACTTGGGTTTGGCCACTTGAAACAAGCTGTGTCTCAGTTTTGCCATTAGTAACATGGATATTAAACATTTGTCTCCATCCTGATGCGGTGCCAGGAATTTCTGTTTTAGAGGAACATTTTGAAAGCTGTAGAGGAATAGAAATGATGGCTGTGGCTATCAAGCCAAAGCTTAGCTGCTGGTGTAGTGTGTAAGCATAATGATAATGGGGAATGGTAAAGACATTTTAAAAGCTGCTCACTGACAGCTCCAGGTTTGATTCACATCTCTGAGCTGCCCGGCCAATTGCTAAGAGAGAAGGTGCCAAAAATAAATAAAAAGGCTCTTCTTGTCACATAGTGTTTCTTCAGATAGACCTGATAGCCCTGTAAATTAATACAGCTCATAACCAGTAGCACGAAAAAGGGGCAAACAAAGGTAGAACACCATTAATTACGGAACTTGTCTCATTGAGAAGGCCGCAAACACAAGAGCAGCTGACGGGGTTGGAATCTTAGATGACACGCTGGGGTGGGAGCCATGGGCACTCGTAGGAGTGGTGCCAGGGCCGGGCTGCCAGCAGGAAGGTGGGAAGCCCGGGGAGGCAGGGCTCGCCGCCGGAGCGGTGTTATCCAGCCACGGCCCGGCAGAAACGGCTTCTGTTGCTACTGCTAATGATGAATACCATATGCTTGGCTCTTGCTGTTATAAAATAAGTTACGTTACTACTGCCTGAGAGTGAATCAACTCTTTTCTTTCATTAAAAATAGACATTTGTGCCCATTCATGTTTACTCGGCACTAGCACATGGGCAAAAATGTTTTTTAAAAAAACCCCAAAATATCCTCCAACTACGGCTTTTTTTCTGCCTTTCACCATATCATTACCTTGTTCCATTTCAGATACAGCATCCCTTTTCCAAGATAATAATCCTGAAACAGGAGAGAAAGAATAGGTATGATCATTCATTCCGTTTTTCTCCTTCTGTTACTTTGAACCAGTTCAATTCACTGTAGTTAAAACATAATGTGTGGCTGGCGGCCTTGATTTGGGAAATCCTTCCTTGGATACAGGGAAGAGATGTTTGCTGTAGACATCTAATTTTATTCAGCCTCCCACTATCTGAGAATCAGCTCTTTTATTAAAGTCATTTTGGCCACCACTTATTAATTTATCAGTAAAAAGGAAACTCTTGGACCCACTTGTTTCCATTTATAACTTCATATACAAACAACTTTGTGATTTCACTAAAGGCAATCAAATCACAGGACACAAAATTAATTCAATTAAGATGAATCCTGCAGGCTTATCCACTCAAATACCATAGGAATATTTCAAAGTTACATCATTTAAGACTGTTGCCTTCAGAACTGTGTACTTTGTGGTCCTGTGAAATGGAAAAATATTTCGTATTTATTGATGTTTTCAAATTAACATCCCCCTCCATTTTATAGATATATTAGCATGTACATACGGTAACAGACCCTAACTGCTATGTGGATGCTCAAACACAAAAGCAGAGATGATTTAAGATTTTGACACATCTTTTTCTACTTTTGGGGTTTTGCTAAGATCAGTTTTTACCAGTCAAATGAAGCAAAGGTCCTGAGGAGCAGCAGAGTGTCAGCATAGGTAGGAGAGTGACACAACTGAATGCCACAAAAGACTCCCTCTTCATACTTCTGACAAAACAAACCTGCATATTATTTCAAAGCCTGCTATAAAAAGAAAACTGGAAAGATAAAAAAAAAAAAAAGAAAAGTCTGGCAACAAGCCTTTAAAACAGAGACAACCCATTGGAGCCCCTCTCCCTGTTCATTTTATGCCAAAACGATTTCCTATCCACCTGTTCATAAAAACGATAAGAGCTAAAAGTATCCAGTAATTGTGAACTGGAGTCACAGGGAAAACTAATACTTTGGCACACAGCCTGTAGGAAAAAAGGACACAATGGATTACTTCCGTCATACGTGTAGGAACTACAGGGGATCACTTTCATACACGTCAATAGGCCGCTGTTAATGATCAGCAGTTGATTGGCCAAATTAACCCCACGTCTACCTCCAAAATGATTATGATTGCATATTATAATTAACGATGACACTAAGGATATTAGGCTCAGAAGGGGTTTTGTTTGTTTGAATGAATTATGGATCATTCCATTCAAGGGTAGATGTTCGTGGCATGCTTTGGGCTTATGCATCTCCAGGAAACCTTGAAGATAATCTCATGGCTGGCAGTAATTCTGGAGAAAAGGGAGAGGGAGGTGGTGTCCCTTCTGGATTTTAATCTTATTTCTTCTCTTACGGAATGAAATTATCTCAACACTTCTTGGTTGAGCTCTAGTCTGTCATTTTAATTAAATGTATCTAAGCGGTCATTGTGAAGTCTAGATTGGAGTAATAGACTGGAAAACTGAATATTGGTGTCTAAGGACAGCAAGGAATGTCTGCAGCAGGTATTTAAGGCCTTAGTAGAAGATAGGGGGTTTTTGCATTTATAATGCACCAAGAAAAAAGAGGTGTAAATTCCCAGACCAAATCCAAGTCCTGATCCCAAAGTTTGGGAGCCTGAATGACCACTGATCTAAATCTTGTCTCTTGTCAGTCACTACCTCTAAAACAAACCAGCACCTGAGGTCACATCTCTTGAATTTAATAACTCTTGAAATTTGGGTCTGGTTTTAAAACTTGGATACAATCACTTTGTTTTTATCCTCTTACCCTCCTCCTTCCTGGCAAGATGAACACCTCTAAGAGTAGTTTGAAAATTTGGGGTTCTGAAGCTGAATTAATGAACAGCCCCAAACACAGGGCTGGCTTTGCATTCCAGTGGAGAGATGACACACATTGCTGGAAGGGGTTGCTGCAGAAGACTCTAGAAACCTGAAATGCGACATGATTTACCTTTCAACCACTTTTCCATTCACATTTAAAACCTCCAAAGTGAGAAAAAAACCTAACTAGAGGCAGGGCTGTGGCTAACTCATTCCTGGACAGGCCATTCAACGCAAAGTTTGGGCGTTTTCAAAATTAACTTCTCCCTCTTGATCCAAAAGCAGAGGCAAATGAAGAAGAGACATGGCCCCTGAGGTAGTCTTTGCACATCTCAACATGATCTTCCTTGAAAATCTGTCACCACAGCACCAAAATTCTTAAATCAATACACTTCCTTAGAGTGTGCAACATATTTGTTGATGGGTTGTAAAAATTATACAGAGGGTGTGTTATTGCATGTGCAAAGCATGACCTTCAGCACTGGATTTATCAAGAGATTTATGCATGGTTGGAGAGAAAACCGGCCTTTTTTTTTTTTTTGCCCCTCAACAGTTAGCTGATTTCCATGTGTAACTTTAAAAGAATTCCTTCTAATGCCACGTAAGAGCAGATTAAAAGTTCTTCCTCTGGGTCTGTCAGATACAAATTTGAAGCCTCAGATCAGCAGTTCAAAACTGCTATTTGCCACAGAGAAATTTTGGCCCATGAAAGAACTACCCTTTGCTTGTTACTGGAAAACTGGTAATTATAACAATAATCTCTCTACCCGTTATTTCATTCCAACTGCATGTCACACATGGAAAAACAAATATTCAAGTGAAAAAAGATAATGTTGGGCTACAGTAGAAACTTCATTTTTCTTTGTTTTCATATTTACTTTTACACTTCAATATTCTTATAGTAGTTAATATCTACAATTAAAATAAACTAGAGGTTTATGAGGCAAAATATAAATTCTGAGTTACTTGATTTTTATTTTTTTCATTCTTCTAAGTACATTGTTTTTCATAAATATATAGGTATCTATGTATAAGTATTTGTGTCCTCTTCTGTAGCCTAGAAATAGACATCATAATTACTTTACCTCACCAATTTTTCCACTGCTAAGATCTATCCACCTATAGTTTTAAATACAGCAGCTACTTGACAGAGTATATTGATGGGCTTTAATCACTGCTGAACATTTCCTGTCTGTTTGTAGGCACTCAGAGAAACCCAAGGGGCATCATTTACAAGAGTCCAAACTGAGGAGATTTGACAGGACGTCACAGGGAATAATCCAAGAATTATGAGGGTAAAAACAGATATTGAATAGCACAAACCAGTGCAGCCCTGGCAGTTCAGCAACACCTGTAAAACCAGAAGAATCACAGCGGTAATCTCTTACCAACATGGCATAGTTAGAACAAATTATTTAGGAAATCTTTGTGGAAAGCTCAAACAGTACTGAATTCCGACCGAAGTGTGCAGACAAGTTCGAGAGAAGCAGAGAGAAAAACCACTTATGTCCCAGTGTTTCCCCATTTCTCAAAAGATCATGCAATCAAAGCTTGAACGTTTTTAAAGCTACACACAAAAGAAAAAAAAGAAGAAGGTAGAAAGACATTTCCATTTTGCTGTTAAAAACAATTAATAAAAAAATAATTCAAATTTCTTAGTGTTTTTTAGCATATACAGGATTAGAAATTGTGGTACAAGTTGGAAAACATCCTATTTGCTACTCCAAGCCCAGGAACTGCAGATGAGCTGTTTGCATCAAGGCAATTCCCCATTGCTTTACCTGGGCACTTCCTTCCCCAGGGATTCAGAAGCAAAGAAGGGCCCAGATGACACGGACAGGCCACTTCTGTCCTGCCCAACCCCAGAGCACGTCGTTTTACACCTGTAGCAGCAGCAGAGGTGGTGATTTGGCAGATGGGACCTCACAATAGGACCAAATATCTATGGGAAAGAATCCAAGTCGGAGAGGTGACAAGGGAGCTCAGGAGCTGGGGGTGATGGGGAGAAGGAAAACAGGAAAGAAAAAGCAGTTGACAAGAGGAATGCTGACTCTGAAAAAGAGTCAGAGGAAGGAAAAGGGGAGAGAAAAATGACATGAATTATGTTGATTAGGGGATATGAACACCACTAGAAAATAATATGACCTGGGGACATTATTACTCCCTGTGGTCCCAGGAGCTTCACCTTCCCATTTAGAGAAACCTGCATTCCTTGACTGCAGACTGACAGGGAGCAGGTGAAAGAGAGAAGGTGTTGAAGGACTGGGAGGAGGAAAAGTGGCTGCAGAGATGCATTAGAGAAACTGGGCTTTGACAGGGTGCTATGTGTAATTCAGCACAGAAATGCCCTTGACAACGTCTGGAGTGAACCCCCCAAAATAGCCTTGTGTGCTTACAGCTTGATTCTCAGCTCAGCAAGTTGCTAAGCCAGGGCCTTGGAGAAGGGAAGTTGATTCCTCTGGTAATGAAAAATGCCTGTGAGGAAGGAGAAGACACACGTGCATTGTGAAGAAAAAAGACCACAGCCCCTGGATTTATTATATACATAATAATTAATAATGACCCAATTTTTCCTATTCCAGATCTCAAAATTCCTTACTCACTTTAATTAAGTTCACTCTAAAAATAGGATGCTGTAGAACAAAGAACTTTTTTACTACTTTAAAAATGCAAGCTTACTCACTAGTTAGGATTTTCCCAGCTCTCCTTGCTTTGGTACAAAGAGGTATTATGACACGATATAAATGCGCTATCAATGGGAGACATTTTTAGATAAAACTTGATAATGTAACATTTACTGATTCCATCTGTCAAGACAGATAAGGAGAATGAGACTTCATAGCAAAACACCCAGGAAACATAAAGGCAGCGACAAAAACAAGTGCAGGCAGTGCAGACCCCGCTTGTGGACCTACAATCTGAGTTAAGCTTTTTTCCCATAGACACAGGGCCCACTTTCTATGCCAGCATGGCTCTAGGATCTCCACTTGCAACAATACGATTGCATTTACTTGACAGCATTCAGAACTTATTTACATTATGCATTTTTAAACCTCCTGATTCTGTCTTCTGCACATAATTTTAATGATGAAGAGCAATATGGGGCTATAGAGCTGCCTAAATACACAGCCAGTCCGATGAGATCTCCTTCTCCGAGGCCCATCAGCAGCACTGGGCTCATAAACACAGCTCAGAAGCCTCACACTCCCCTTCTGAGCCACGAACCTGATTTAAATTCCGAGCAAAGACCAGCATTCCTGGTGAAGAAGAGCAATTGCTCTTTAAACAACTTTTGTAAATGCTTCCTGTGCCAACGAGGGAGCGCAGAGTTTGCTTAGGTGAAATAAAGCAGACGGACAGACCTCCCCATATCCTGCTTTGGTTCCAAGACTTCAATAATGAACAGGGGTGTGCAAAGAAATGAAAGCGGTGGAAGTGCCAAAGGTATCCCTTGGAGATGTGAGTATCCTGTTATCATGCAAAAGAGCTCTTGAATGATAAAAAAGCGGAACCCAATTACAACTGGTCTCATGCTAATCTGAACCCACGATTAACTGTAGGCTTTGGACAGTGTCTCGGTGTCCACAGTAATTAATTCACCTCTTCCTTCCCAAAACACGCTAGGAAATTAATTTCCATTGCTGGAATTAATTTGGCACGAGAAGATGCGCAAACATTGTTAGGAGTTACCTGGCAATGCTGCCGAGGTGTTATCGTGGATGCAGAGAAGCGGTGTCTGCCACCCCACGGAGGCTCAGGAACACCACCGCCGTGGAAATCGACAGTCCCACGCCTGCCACTGCAGAACGGAGCTCATCCCAACATTTCTTTGGGAATGATGGGCACCGCCAGGCGAGGGGAAGACCGCAACGGGCCGAGATGGGGCATTCAAAGGGATGAACTCCGAATCTCGGTGTTAACACAGTATGTTCTTTGTGGCCGCACAAAGAAAGAAACAATTTAAAAACAAATTAATTTAAGAACAAATGAAAAGCGAATAAGCTCTTTTCAGGCCATTATAAATGAACATGAGCACCTCACTGGTTCTGTGAGAAGATGGTGATAAGTATGAACTTAGAGATGTTAAGAAATCTTTGAGATACAAGTGTAAACTGAAGTCTGCTCTCTAAAGTAAGTTAAAAATCACATTTTAAGTGATTTTTGGATTAATTTTCATATGTTTGGGCACTGAAGGACTCCTAAAACCATTTTCACTGGAGCTTGAACTCTAGTTAATGAGAAGAATTTTACATGCCAACAATCTTAGACTCTTCAGAAGTATTCTAATTATCTTTTTTTTTTTGCTTATATGATCAATATTTTATAATTGTGTACAGAAAGATCACTATGATTTTAATGTTGCCAGCGTCATGAACTCATCCTGTCAGATAATACCAGCAAACCAGGAAAAGTGTGAACTTAACATAGGATTTTGGTTACGTGGGGAGACGTATAAACGTTTAGCAGAAATCTTCCTCACTTTAAAACGTTCCTGAAAATAAATAATACTCCTCAGTTCTGTTGGAAATCAAAATATTCTCAGGTTCAATGCAAGACTAACGTGATACAAGGATGTCACAATGTACCCTGGAGTAATTTATGAAATTTACATGGATAAATAAATAAAATATTTTTTTATCCCTCTGGTTAACTCTACTTTCAACCAATCCTTCGGTCTTCTCTCTCTCAGCCTCTGAAGGCTGATGTTTATTTGTGAGCATTTAAGAGACATTAAAAAGCAAAGGATGGCATCACATCTCCGGGGCACAAAGAAGCTTTGCCTCCCAAAACCTGCAGCTGGTGACACTGGACCACTGCAGTGGTCACACAACAAGATTTTGGACCTGGGACAGCATCTAGAAAGCATTTGCTTTACCTCTTCACTAGTTTTTTCTGCAAAAAAGCCACTTTTTGGAACAAAAGCTAAAACTTCTGTAATAGGTAGGGGTGTGGTAGAGATAAACCCCCCTGCATCACATCTGACTTCTTTTAAATTAAAAAAGGGTTTTATCCATCACCTCAAATTAAAATACCTCCTCCCTGAACTAACCAAACTTAATTTTCTGAATTGCAGCTTTTTTGCTAGGTAGAGAGAGGGGGAAAAAAAAAAAGCAACCCTTGAGAAATGGAATTTTGCCCATAGACTGATGACTACAGATCACATTTCTAGTGGGCTTATAACCTGCTCCAGTGAAAACATAATTTTTAATTTGCTTTTAGGGTTATTTATTTTTTTTATTATTACACTAAGGGTTTATAATTTAACGTCAAACATAATTTTGCACGAATTACGAGGCTGCACTATGATGCTGAAGATAAGATGTATGTGACTGGTTGGCACGGCCTCAAACTCGGTTTCTGAGAAAATGGATCACTAATTGGCAGGCTGCCATCCCATACACTGCTCAGTGAAACTTCACATGAAACAAGCTATCTTTTGCAGAGAGTTATGCACATCATCCTCCCAGACAGTGCAAAGAAAAGTAGACATCTTTTAACAACGTTGTATTTACCATTTCACACTATACAGGCAATATTTGATGTTGGAATCACGTGATAATATTAAATTCATGCTGTCCTTAAACAAAAAAAAAAGGCTATTCCTAAATGTTTATGCCTTTAAAAAAAAAATAAGACTTTTCATGTAGCAATTAAAATCCTAAATTATTGGTCCTATCACTTCATAAAAATCACACCAATTTTGATTAATTGTAGTTCAGCCATTTAAGAGCTGAAAAAACATGACATTTTACTATGATGTCATTTTCCCATTCATTCCAGTGGTAAAAGTCCACCACCACAGCTACAGAAAGAATAATATAAAAATTAAAGCATGGAAATGATCAGAGGAAATAATTTTGACAATGAAGTAATTTCCTAGATTGGTTTTTAAGTATGACTTCTTTGTCAGCTTTAAATAAAAAATAAAAGATGCCGTGATTTTATTGAACTTGCATGGGGAATGAGTAATGTGCATATGTAAGAAGTGGTGTCACTTCAGTTGAAAAATCAAACCATATGCTCGAGCCCAGCTAGAACAGAACACCCCAAGAGTAAACCCAAATCAAACATCTACATGGGAGTCCTGAGCCAAAGTGTGGTGCCTTCAGAACCAAGGATTCCTGAACATAAAACCCACAAAAAAGCAGGACACTGAGGTCAAAGGCAATTCCATGACAGATAGACAACATGGCCTTTATTCAAATTTTCATTCTAAACTGTTATCAATACCTTGCATTTCCTATCTGAAATGACTGTAGATTTTGAAGATTTTTTTCTTCTAAATCAATAATTTCAAAAATTTTGCTGTTGGTTTGAGTTTGTTAATATTTTTTTTTTGAGAGCAGTTGAAAGTGAGGCCCTTGCATATGTTTCTATTTTCATAGGTGCCAAACTGATGCTAGGACCCAATCCAACTTCTTTTGAAATCAATTGGAATTTTTCACTTGATTAGAATTCAAGCATCTGTTATTAGCAATTTCAGAGATGGAGAGAAAAAGTCAAAAATAATCCAAAATGTGGTGTCAGGACACCCAGATTTTCTGTCGCCTTAGTTCCTCTAGAAATTGTGTCACTTGCAAACTGCTTTATTTCCCAAAGGGATACTGAAGATGACAAAAAGGAGCAGGGACAATATCTTTGTGATGAACTTCTACCCCAAAAGTGACAGCGTTCCCCATCAGCGCCTTGCTGTAACAACAATACGCGAAGCTCAGACACAGAGGCAAAGCCCTCACACAATCCTGAACTTGCAGTGGGATCCAAGAGCAGAACTATGGAATGAATTTCCTTTTACAGCAATTTACATCATCCCAAAATGCCTTTGGACTGGAAACAAAACAGAACTTCTGGAAGAGGCCTTAAATCTTATCTCGTTCCAACCTCCCTATCATGAGCAGGAACACTTTCCACCAGACCAGGTTGCTCAGAATTCCATCCAACCAGGCCTTTTTCCAAGATTCCAAGGCCTCAGTTCCCCCATGCAGAGAGCATAAGGGCCCTCAATTAACCCACACCCAGAACGAGATCCACCCTTCCAGATTCAGAGTGCGATTTGCCGACCTCCGAGTTCAGGAAAACTTTAAATTTAAACCCACATCTCCAACACACCCAGCCACCAGCTAAATCTGCTTTAACATGCCTATAAAAGAGGGAGTCCCCACTGCAAACAATACAGCTCAGAAATGTTGCAGCTGTCAGGAAATGAAATTTCATGGGGGAAAAAAAAAAGAAAAAAAAAAGAAAGAAAATCAGAAGAGAATCACTCTGCCTGGGCAGAGCTGCAGCGAGTGAATCATCAGTACCAAAATGGTTTTGCTTTGAAACCATGCAACAGTTTGTGTACTTAGGACAACATTCGTTTAGCAAACAGACATCAACAAAATTTGCTCAAGGAAAGCGTGCATATGTTTGGGGTAAGGAGGTGACCTCTGGAGAAGAAGATCCAGGCTCCCTGCAGGGCTGAGTGAGGATTCTCTTTGGTCCTGGCTGAGTCTCCCAAGGCTGCTTCTCTCACAGGACTGATCCAAGGAAGGATGGATTTACAACCTCAAGCATCTCATCGCAATTTGCTAACTGTGAGATGCAGTTGTAGCAGCAGATAAACTTCAATCTATTTAATTTAAACCATTATAACCTTCCCTTTTTTTTTAATTCCTAATATTTTCCATTAAGGAGGCAATTTCTTGCAAATAGGTGGTACTTTTGCAGCTTTCATGAGGCTGCTGCAGTTTTTGTTCATATGGTAACCTGATGTGTAAGATATTTTATTTAAATCACTGAAATCTTGATAATAAAGTTTCCCAGCCACCACAGGAGATAGAAGTTGTTTCTACAGTGCGAGCCAAACGTAAGAGGGGACAGCACTGTACATAGAAGACCTGGGAATAAAGGATCAGTACAGTAGGCTCTCTATCCCTTTAAAATTCATGGATGTTTTCTTTGCCAAAAGCCTTATTTCACATCACAAAACCGTAAAAAGCAATCATAACCTAGCCAGGGTCTCATTTTTCTGCATGTACGTGGGATATTTCATGAGAAGATTTTCATGTCCAGTCTTGCACTACTGGGAGTCACCTGGATACAAAACTCTCTTTACCATCCAAGTGCTGTGGAAGTTCCTGGAAAGTGAACTTCAGACAAGCCTGAAAATTAACTACAGTTAGGCCATCACTTTGCACAAGTTTCACAGTTTTCCTAGTAAGGGTCTAGAATCAGAAAGTGATTATTCCACAAAATTATTTCATGTAAACACATAAATGCAAAGTCAGGAGTTTCCCTTTTCATAATGATTGACTGGTAAGAACCTTTCAGCTTTGCTTGAAATATCCAAGATTTTCTTCTCTTTCCTAAATTATGTGCATAATCATCATTTCCTTTTACCAGATTGCTCTAATGAGCGTACAGGAAATAACATTTCGAAAGATTTCTACATACTTGTAAGAGATCATTCCCACTCCTGAATGATTTGATTAAAATAATTTTCAGCTCTAGGTAAGAAATTACTTTCTTATAATTTTATTTTGCCTTTTATTCGTGCTTATACTCCACCGTAGTGCACCATAAGAGCCTCACTGATCCTTCACTAAGCAGCTGGAAATCAGAATGGTTTCAGTTGAAAGGTCTTTAAAGACCACCTCATTCCAACTCCCTGCCATGGGCAGGGACACCTTCCACTAGACCAGGCTGGTTCCATGCCCCAAACAACTCTTGAATAGAAAAAAAATGTATTTGAAAGCATCTCCTTTCCAGCAAATGGGTGAGATTTGTCAGTGACTGATTTTGCTGTGGTGGTAGGTGGCTGCTGTGTTCCCTATAATTTGCTAATCCAGCAACAGAAAGTTTCTGCTTGTCTCTGAAAACTCTTCTGGTTGGCTGGAGTTCACTTCATGTCACTCCCATCTCAAAAATTCTGCTGTAAAACTCTATTTCTGCCCATTCTCAGACACATTTTTTCTTTGGTGACTCACACAATCAGCCTCTGACCCAGTTCATCCAGAATCTTTAAAACAACAACAAAATTATAAAATAATCTGATGTTTTGCCAGAGTTTTTGCATTAATTCAGCAAGCCATAACAGTGACCAGACATGACCACAAGCCCACAGCCCAGCATCCTCTTGCCTTATCCATGAACTCAGGTGACAACGTGGCTTTTCCCAGTAAAACACACCTCAGTCTTCCAGTTCTGAGCCCAAGCACAACCCCTTCCCATTTTCATTTCTACCCTCCTTTTCACACAAATAAACAGGCACTACTCCAGCACACAGCCCAGTGCTTCTAGCATAGTATCACAGACCTCCAGGTTTTTTGGCAGTGCTAAAGTTCTAGAAAGGCCTGTCTAATCAGTACCGTGACATTAATACAAATAAAAAAGAAAAAAAAAATGAAAAAAAGCTATAAAATGCATCATAATCACCCACCTTTACACATATCAAGAACATTTTATTTCAAAAGTAATTAACTGAAATAATTAGGCTCTCTGCTGTGTTTCCTGGACTGTATGTTTTTGAGGTTTTTTTTTCCTTCAAGGAAATAGGGAATAAGTGAGATCAGTTTTTAAATCCCTTAATTCACACTAGTGGTTTTTTTCCCCTCTCTCCTGTCTGCCCAAAGATTTTTAGGTTTTTGGGTGAGCAGCAGGAGCAGGGCAGAGCACATATGGTGGGACTGGCTACCAGGTACTATCCTGCTCCCATCCCACTGCTTCTCTCCTGCATCCTGTAGCCAGGCCTGTTTCTTCCTCAGCCCTCCTTTTCCTCTATGCTCTTTTCTCTTCCATAATTATTTAGTTTGCAAAATTCTTCAGGACAGGAACTGCCTTTACAACTGTGGTTACCCATTATGTTTCTATTATCGCAATTATTATATAAATGCAGACAGATTCACAAGTCACATGAATCGTGTGCCACACACTGGTTCATGTTTCACGTGTTCCCAAAATATTACACAAACTCCAGATTTTCAGTCATGCTTTTCCCCCCTCCAAATTAAATATGTGCAAAAGTCATTTGAGGAGATGCTGAGCATGCTGATGAAATACAAGTTATTACAACAGCACTCTTTCGCTTTTCTGAAAAAGGAAAGAAAATCCAAGTCTCTCTATTCCCAAACTCCATGTGAATCATTAGTGAAGGGGCTAATGTTACCCTGAAGCTGCTGTAACTTCCAATATGTGCCCTCCCGACAATTTCAAAATCTAGAAATCTATCTTTTTCAGACACACAAAAGCACGTATGCTTGAAATCAAAAATAAAGCAGATAGAGATGATACTGGAAAGTTTTGTAGACTCTAGCATGGCAGTGAGTGGAACCACTAAGGGCAAAAATACTGACCATGGAAAAACAGTATCTGCATAGGAAAAAACAAGCAGAGGTTTCAATATCTTGAAAGCAAAGAAAGTTTAGTGGTTCTTGGACAAAGAATTATTTTTTAAGCTTTACGTGAAGGGTCTTCATCCTGTTTTTCTTTATCCAGCCAACTCCCACTAGCTTTAATAAATGTTTCCCCTAAGTGCAGGCAGAGCAAGACCTGCTTTGGTCATGGCCATTAATTGCATTCGGAAGAGGGGCACAGTCCAGTCCAACTCCAACAGCAGTGTCTGTTCGGGAACATCTCTCTGTGCTAACAAGAAACATCTCTGGGGATAAAAAAATATAAGAATAGCCTACTGTAACATTATGTCCATCTAAGGGCACTCCTGCTGCATTGCTTTGCATTATCCTAGATCCACTTTAATACCTTTTATTGTGTCCTTCTCTCCAAGCAGCACAATTTCTATTTGCAATGAATAAAACCAGTTTTGCCGTTCACGTCGCCAGCGTAAATGAAAAACTACACCTCTCTCGCTCTCAAAAATACTTCTAAAGACAAGAACAATCAATTTAGGTGGAACCAACTTCAAAATGAAATGCACTTGCCACAACCAAAACCGCTCTGTGTAGGCTCAAGGAGAGGTGAACTTATTACTAGTTTAATCTAGTCATATTTAAGATAAAGCAGTTCATATTTTCAGAACCGAAGAATCAAAACTATAATTGTTTTTGTCATTTGCACAGCAATTTTACTCCTGAATGCGTTGTTTTAGGCAGGAATTAATAAAAATTGCATGCGCTTCAGGTGCTGTGTAGCTCACCCTTTTCCACACAGCCCAGCCTGGAGCTGTGAATGCTCCTTTTCTTATTATCAGTTAATAATTCTCTCTCATTGAGGCAAATTAGGAACTTGACTGTGTTAGAGAGTCCAGAACGCTGCTAGAGGCAAAAAGGGGCTAAATGGCAGAAATTCCTCTCTGAGCAAGATGCATGAAGCACAACATTGTGTCCACCACAAAAGCTGCTCTGTATTTTTGATCCTTTCTAATTTAATTAGCCCAAGAGGTAGCGCATTAATTTGCCAAGAATTCTTCTGATGCGAAAGCTGCCCTCATTGCAGCAAAGGGAAAAAATAACCTGCCTGCTACAGTGGCATGCCAGTAATGAAAGGGGGTTATTTTTGTGTTACAAATGGCATTGCAGGGTTACAAGAGACCTTTAAACCTTTTTATCTCTGGTTGGGTCATATGTAACACAAAGCACTAATTAACCAATTCTGCTCCAGAAATCTTTTTAAATGCTTAGAGTAACACTGTTAGAACCCAGGTCACAGGAAGAACTTTTTTTTTTATTTGGGAGGAAAATAAAAAAAATTACATACTATATTAAAAATAGCATTTTAAAAAAAAAAAAAAAGAATCAATCGGCAGCACAAGTCCTGTTCCGTGGGACTCCACATCCCAGACATTTATCCTGGCTTTGTTTTCTTTATGTTTAATGATATTCTTTATGTGGGCAATCTGGAGCCTTCAATTCCCTCAGCCTGTCTCTTGGCTCTTAATGCTGTATTTGTTTGGTAAATTGTCTCCATGTTAATCTTCTTCATCAAATACTTGGGGTCAGATTTGAAAATCTTGATCAAATCTACTACCACCCAAAGCTTCTTCACTGCCATGTGCTTCTGATATGTTCTTGTGCACATTAACGGGTCATTTACTCATTAAAGAACAATGAAAAACATGCATAGTATGAGAGGTCCTGCAGGAGACTTCGAACTGTTTATTAAATCTATGAAATAATTTCTCTCACTTGCCTTTTTTTAAAAGGAGATAAGAAGCTCATTTTCAGGGGAATTCCTGATGCTTCACAGTCTCCCTTCTCAGGCTTTTCTGCGCTACAAGGTTCAAAATTTACTCCGCAAAAGAAAAGCTGTGGCATACGCAGATTCATCCTGTAGGACCAAGAGTAAATGACAAATCAAAAGGATTTCATGCTCTCCTACACAGAAATTAAAGGGCACACCAGCTCCCGAATGGGCTAGTGGTTTGTAGCACTGGTACTGCGATTCCTGCACATCTCAAAGTCCATCAGCTGCATCGGAGATCCTCACCCTCGAGGAATGCAGGACCTGGTCCTATCTCTTTCAGAAGCACTGCTTGTACCTGGCTCAGCACACAACTCCTGATGCAGATCAAATGCTCCACATCAAACACCTCTCTTCCATCTTTGCTAAAACAATTGCAGGATACAAGTGTTAAAGGCTTAAGATATTTCCCCAAAGATTTACACATTTTTTCCTGGAGGAAGGGAGCACACAGGACATGGGAAGACAACCTGACAAGGGACCTGCAGAGGCCAGCGTAGAGGCTCAGGACATGGGCAGGATCCAGTCCCTCACCAACATCAGCCAAGAGCACTATTTACTTTCCAGTGGCTTTCAAGAACATGTTTTGCTGTTGTGTTTGAGGTCAGAGGGACCACAGAGCGAGCCACTCACAAATCAAGTCTGAATATTTCTTTTCAGGATTCTTTTTGCTTGCTTAATCGTTTGTTTTATGTTTAGATCTGCTTTTGTTTTTATAACACATGGCACCAAACAAGTTCAAGTAGATGGCTTAATCAAATGAAAAGGCCCCTTTTTCTTAAAAAAAAGAAACCAAAGCAAAACAAAGCAAAACCAACATGGATATATTATGAAAGTCAAAGAGGAAAAAAAAGAAAAGCCCTAAGAAACCAACATACTTTTTCAGTTTTGAATAATCAATTTCTTCAAGTTGTTTAACTGCTTTTCACATCAACAACTCCAAAGAGTAAAATCCTACAAAATTCTTACATCAGCATGAATATTGGCCCAGTACTGTACCAAATGAGAACAGGGATACTTTCTGCTCTGTCAAAGCTGCATCTGATACTTTCTGGACCCAACCCTTTCCTTCTGTATCCTCCTACCATTTCCACTGGCTCTTTAATGTATTCCCATTGCCAAAATTTGCATGCGCGTAATTACAGTGCAGGAGGCATAACAAGGGGATCTCCCAGTCTCGCCACACAAACAAAACAAAATAAATCCAGAAAAGTTCACACTTCCAGACTGCTGAGAATCTGGGACTTGTTTTGGCCTAATTTACAAAGATATTGTGCTAAAACTGATAAAATGCTGCCTGATGATAAACTCTGTTTGGAGCCGGCTGCCTGTCCGCAGGGGAGGAGAGCTGTGAGCCGTTTGAGCATCGCCCTAGAAAAGCCATCGGAACAATCCCATAAACAATGGAGTGAGGCGGCCCTTGGACGCGATGACGCGCTGGGCAACAGCCTTGAAGTCAATGGGAGGTTTGGCACCGGTTTTAATTAGGCCAGGATTTCAGCCAGTGAGCTTTGGGCTCTTAGCAGCCCATTGGGAAAGGGGCCAGCCTCGGGAAGAAAGAGGCTGACCAGCAGGAAGAGGAAGCTCCCGGATTTCCCCACAGCAGCAACTTCCGTTCTCCTGGCGCTCAAAAAGTGATGAACCTCATGTCTCTGCTCAGCGCGAGCGGCAGTGGGACCCAAACCACAACAAACAAACCCAGGCACCAATCTTTTTTCTCCTCTGCATGATATCTGGAGGGAGATGTTCATAGAGGAGCCAGTGTAGGACAGGGGCTTTGCCAAGATTGTCTATAAATGCTCAAACCAGAAAGCAGGAAAGTGCAGAGTCAAGCGACCTATTCGAGCTATGGCAATATCCAGAAGTTATTCATCGACAATAAAAAAACCACATCTCACAGAGTCACACCTACAGAACATCAGACACTGGAGGGGTAGTTCTTCTTCCAGTTTTAACTCCTTGTTTTTTCTCCTAGAGTTATTGCTGAGTGCTGCATTTTGAATTTCAGTAGCTCCTGAGATAACACTGAAGCAAATGCACTTGCCTCCCTAATGCAGCTTCCGAACACAGGGAAACATTCCTAACTAGTGGAAGAAAAGAAAACTTGCTGAAAACACAGAGGACAAGAATGCTGCCTACATTATCAGAAGCAAAAGGTAAAAGAACCACTGAGTAGGTTTACCAAGAATCATTAAGTAGGTTTACAAGCACAAATTGATCAATAAGTTAAAAAGAAAGAGCAAACTGGGGAGATTCCTTTGGCGTTTGGATTAATTCAGTGCCTCCTAGAGTCAAAAAGCCCTTTGCTCTAATCCCTGTGTCTGTCCAGAGCATCCACTGGAGGCTGCAGCCCTCCCTCCACTGCCCATGGCATTAAACCATTATTCATATTTTGGCAAACACCTTTGCCCTCAAGGTGAGGTTGCTTAAATGAGGAAGAAAAATTGTTCTTGTTGAATTTTCATTTGATATTTAAGGATATGTGACTACGACCACCTAAGATTTTATTAGGGCACAGGCAAAGCACTTTCTTAAGTCTTAGTCCTCACTAAAAGCACTCCATCACACCAAGGGAAGTCTGAAGAAGCTGAGAGACCAGAATGAAATCAGAAAAATAATGTATTGTAAGCAAAGTAATTTTCCATGTACTCACAGCTAACTCCGCACATGGGCATACAGCACTTCAGCACAGTAAGAATTATTCAAGACCGAGCTAAAGCAATAGAGATTTGCTGCCTAAAGATGTCCAAAAGCCCTGGGAACAACTCCCATAAAAGTTTACCAGTGGAAACTCTAGTTGAGTTTATGCCTAGAAATTAAACCAATCTCCATTTCCTTTAAGAAGAGTCACATCACTTTTTGCCTGAAGACCTTTAACAGCTTTGTAGGGATTAAATTAATATTTAAGGACATTTGGTATTTTAATATCACAACCACCTCGCTAGACAAACTAAAAGCAGATCATATATTTATATATTGTAAATATATATAAATCTACATCTATAGGTGCATGAACCTTTATATACCTAAGCTGATTCCCAGCAAGCAGGTACCTGCTGCTGCTTTTCCCTTCAATTTGCCTCTGAAAATATCCAGCACCACTGAAGCTGGAGGTCATAAGGGCTGGCAAGCAAAAGGCAAAAATCAAGTCTTTTGAGCTAATCACAAGACCTAAATCCTTTCTTGTACATATGGGATAAAAACACATCAAAGAGCACATGTCGAAGGAGATGACGTAAGTCATCTCCATTATTGGCATTTTATGGAGCAGTGAAAGCAGCTCTAAGTAAACAAGAGGCTGGCAGAAACAAGTTAATTTAATAGAGGTGTCATTTTTGAAGATGAGCACTTGTACTCGAGACAGACATATTAGGGTATTTTTCCAAGCATGAGAGGTTCACCAATAATTACTCAATGTCCTCTGCAGATTCCACTGAATTTAAAAACTCTCCTTTTTTTTCAAAAGCCACTTTTTTTGCCAGCAGTTTTAATTTCTCTGGATGTACCAAACACACAGACAGGCAATCATTTTTTTGGTGGAAAAACCAGTTTTCCAGTGTTCAAGTTAGTAAGACATCACAGACCATCACAACCCCAAAATTTTAGCATATCACCTGCAAGAACCACCTTCAGCAGTATCTCTTATTTGAGGAGGAAAGTTTTAAGTATTTTCAGCAAGACAGATTCTTGCATAAAACAAATATATATAAGGAAGATATAGATGATAAATATGCACCAAAATCACTGGGATAAATCCATGTGTTTACTACAGGGAAAGCCTCTCAGGTACCTCACCAGTGAAATCAGGGTTTGAACCAAGCCCTGCAGGGTTTGCAAGGATTTCCCTTAACTGCTTTGAACCTTATCTGCCCTATTTCACCACAAACATTGACAGTGTAAGAGGAAGTTACTTCTCCTCACTTTTTTTTTCTTTTAAAGACAGTCTGAAAATCAGATTTTTTCCCTTTTTTGCAGCAAACAGAAGCAGATCAAATATTTTAATTACTCTTGGGTCGTTTGCGCTCATATAATTTCATATCCACATATCTTCAATATTTATAGCAGACACTGAAAAGATTTAACATATGTAGTGATTTTCACCAAGTAACTCCACACTCTCCCTGAATACAAAGATGTAATTTGTCACCATTTATACAACCTGCTAAAAATCCAGCTAGTAATTCATGTGAACAAGTTTCTCCTCTAAGATTTTAATTAAAAACACAAATGCCTTGCACACTTCAAATTGTGATATCCTGTACGTGTTTTAACTATAACCTGAGCAGAGGGAGGGGTTTGTAAATAAGGTTTATTCTCATAACTGAAGAACATCTATGTAATTAGATGAACACAATAAAATATCTATTTTTAAGAAAGTCCAAAATAACAACTCTACTAAGAAGCATGTAAAATAGAAATGAAACATTTAAGAAGTAATAACAACAATCAATTTTGAGATCAAAATAAAGACAAGCTCAGGACTAAAGCAAAATACGATTTACAGGACAGTAACATCTAATGTTTTAAAGGAAAGTTCATGTTCTTTGGAGAATACCATGAGGAGTTTTTCAGAAAAGAATCCATAAACCAGGAAATTTACCGTAAAATTGGAATGGTACCTGACAGGGGATCTAGTGGTTGTTTTACAGCGACTGTGTGTGCTTGCTGGTACAATGAATTAAAAAAAAAAAGTTTATTATGACACATAAGAGAGAAAAAGGGCTTCAAAATTGGAATTATTGAGGAAAAAAATGTAAGTAACACATCCCCATCACTTTCAGAGCCTTTCATGTTAATGAGATGTTAAAGCAGTTGCTTTTGGATACTTGCAGTTTTGTGTGAATATATTGACACTACAAACTGGCTACAGAAATCGTCCACCAAAGGCCACATTTTGCCCTCTGTCACCTACGAATAACTCCAGTGGAATTCAAGAAGAGTTGAGTTCACACATAGCTGGCCCCAAAATCTATTCCTTAAGTTGCTGAAAATCTCCCTGGAACGAAACAAAAGTGATAATAGGAATGGAATATAATAAAATAACTGCACTCTCTGGAGACCCCAAGACCACATCCTTTGTTTCTCTGAAACATTCCTTGGTAACTTTTCAGCTCTGGCTCTTTTTATTGCCTAAACTCTGCAGTATTCCTGTCCTCCTCATCATCATCTTGTTTTTTTATCACCAGCCTGCAATTTGTCAGTAACCTCTGTATCTTAAAAAGCAGACCCAAAGCTTTCTCCAGGCTCTCTTTGAGAAAGAGAAGATAGATGTGAAGGGAAGACATGTTTGACAAACTGACACTCAGCAACAATTCCTAGGAAATATGGACAACTTCTTTCTCCTTGCTGCTTCTATTTTCTGTTTTATCAAAAATGATGATTCATAATTTCTTGAAGTCGGGGCCAAGTGGGGTGAAAGGAACTATAAATATCCTCAAAATATATATACGCCTTCAGCCTGTCACTGATGCGTGTTCAGCGTGGCTCGAGCTATGGGACTTCTCAGGGATGCCTCACATTTTCCCTGGACAGCAAGGAGGGTGTTAGCTAAGATCTGCCAGGAATATTTGCTTATTTGAAGTTGGACTAAAAGTGCAGTTCTTAGCACAAATAAATAATGCTACTCTGCCTTACGCAAGTTATCTGCTGTGCCCCTGATTTTGCAAATTCTGGATTGTATTGAGTAATACTCAGTACATATTAATATTTCTACATACTAAAATCAGAAAAAAATCTACGAATAAGTTTTTACTAGACATAAATCATTTTACTCTTTCCTTTAAACGCAGGTTAGGTGAAATTCATCTTAGGATGAAAAAAAGGAATGGTAAGAGCTGTGTACTGGAATCAGTTTGTGTAATCTGGCTGTATTTTTGTGGCTTCCATTTTTCTGGGAAGGAGGTCTCAAAGGGTGTCAGTGCATTTCTTCTGTTCTCTAGTCCTAAGGGAAAGTTGACCTTATTTTCATTTTCCCACTGTCTCAGCCTTTGGTTTGCTGCAGAATTCCAGGAAGAACTTCCTGCAGGAGAACAATATCTGGCACCCATCGAGCGGACTAAGTGAAGGAGCAGTATACTAAAGGGGAGGTCAGCTTCGAGTAAATAAGGTAAATCACTGTTATCCTGGATACGAGACCTCGGAGGCAGAGCTGCGACACCTTTCAGGAAGCTGGGAAGAGCGTGCCGACGGCCGCTGCTCTCCTAGAAACAGTACATGGATAGAGGGCCGTTCTGTCATAAATCCACTTGCGCTTTAGTGCACATCTTTATTCTATTAAAAATAAAGCATCAGAAATGTTTCCACTGAACTTCAGGCTTGAGAGAGAGGGTTTGCTTGCCTTAATTTGGTTTAGGTTTTTTTAGAGTTTTCATTAATATTTTTAGTAAATGTATGTACTTTTTGATGCTATATGGGCATGAGCAAAATAACATCAGCAATAAAATTGCCAAGAGCTGTTGGCAAGTCCCCTCAGAGTTTAAGTACTAACATAGATACACTTTCACAGAAAGTCTTGATTTGCAAGTGACCTTAAAGATCATCTTATTCCAACCCCCTGCCATGGGCAGGGACACTTTCCACTAGACCTGATTGCTCAGGGCTTGGTCAACAACACAAGTCTAGGTCAAGGCAGCAAGAGAAAGTCTGTGGTCTCCGACTCTCAGCAGTGAATCCACACTCAGAGTGGCTTTGCCTTGGTTTCTCACAAGGATTGATATAAAAAAGTAAAATATGATGGATCTCAGTCTGGAAAATGAGTTTATGCTACATCTAGATTACAAATTGAAGGTGGAGTGATGTTCCTGCAGCCAGCAGCATGCTTGAAGTATGTTCCTCATTTACCTGTGCAGGTCTAGCCACAAAGAAAGTAAAGAACAGAACAAGAAATGCAGGAGAAAGTATAGGAGGAAATTACAGCCTCCTCTAAATTCTACCAGAGCAGCTCTGCAAACCCACAGCAGCAAAAGCACAGAGCAGAGTGGTGGGCTCCATTCCCACATGACTGGGTCAGGACACCAAATCTGACTGCACCAATCCTGTCCCTTAACCACCTCTTTCTCAACTTTGATCCAAATCTCTAACCTAGATCTAAGAAACATTTCCTGATGAAACAGATGTTCCAGTTCCTTTCCACCAAAGCCGTGTGCCAGGAGTGGCTCAACACCTCCGTAAAGGTGTATCTTCATACATCCTTATCTCTGGAAATCCATGAACTACGATCACAGGAAGGTGGGAAAGCACATCAGAAGCTGTCACTCTGCCCACACTCACATAACCCTGCCGGGTAACTCCACTGCATCTGTGGAAAAGTATGGACAACACACATCATCTCTGTTCAGGGTGGCTGTTTCCTATTCACATCTGTTCTGGCGACTAAGTCGTGACCACAGGCACTAGACACACATGAGCCTACAGTATTCCCCGATCCTTTTGGCTCACTCCTTTATTAACTCAGTCCCTATCCAACCCAAGAGTGGGTTTTGTGCAGCAGAACATTCCTAGTAAACACCCACATCCCATTCAAAACCACTTTCAGCGTCGATACTATTCTTGAAGCCTGTGGTTAATCTGGACTCTAATTTCAATGCTTTTGCAGCAGCTGAGAATCCATTGCCTTAAAGTGTAAAACCAGAAAGGATTAAATGAAATTTAAAAAACAGAGCCTCTTCTTTGAGGCAAACAGGCATATGGTTTAAAATATTTCAGAATTCTAGCTGTACCTGTGAAACATAAGCCTAAGCAGATCACAAGCCTGGGTGCTAGTTAACTAGACTAGTGCAAAAGCCTCGGTGCACTTAAATTAGAAGACTTTTAGGGGAACACATTCCTTTGAGTTGACATTGGCAATCAGATTAAGACACATGGCATCCATGGGACCATTATCCCAAACTCAGTTTGGGAGGGTACAAGTGATCTGCAGAGAGCAGTTGCCCTTGAGATGAAGGGAGCAGCGAGGCAAAATAGACGGATGTATAACAACCACATGTTTCTTGAGGGAAAAGCAGGCTCTGGCAGAGCTCCAGCAAGGGTAGAGCAGGCAGCTGTATCTTGCTCTAAAAATGCAGCAACCACCTTTTCTAGAAGAGGATGAAAAGGGGCTGCTTCCCTGTGTAGAGCTCCTTGCAACCCGCAGTTGTGTCTGGTGCAACTTTACACCAATGTTTTATTATTCTCACTAGGGAGGAGCATGTTTCTGTAAATGCATTAGAAGTGTAAATATATTAATGCAATACTTTCTCCCAATTAAATAATTTATACACTCCCTTTATAACTGAAGCATGAAAGAATATGTGGCTTTCTGCTAATATTTGAAGTGGCAGTGGTTCAAGTACTGCCACTTTGGGGAGCCGACAAGTTGTAGGTAAAACAGGAGTGGTACAATCAGCAGAAGTCATCCAGGACCCCTGTATTTTGCTGTGCTATTACAAGTACCTGTGGCTATATCACACCAGTGAAAAATAAACATCTCAAACACATACTACATTTTTAGTGCTTTCCCCCTAAATAGGAAGTAGGAAAAAGAGAGCTATTCCATAGTGCAACATTAAAAATGTATTTTTTCCCCTCCAACTTTTGTGAGAACCTGCAGGTCAGACCCCTACAACAGTTCTCCCTAGGCAGGGAAAAATCACTTCCTGTCTCTTTTCCCATGAATTTTGTTGCAATTTGCAGGACTTTGTGGGAAATTTGCCACAATTTGTGGGATGCTTCAGTCCTCTGTGGGAATTTGCAGTTGTGCACTGCTGCAGCCTGAAGAGTTTGCTGAGATGTAGATTTTATATGGTGTAATTTAAGCACAGAACTTCATGTGAGGATAGAGAATGGCCTTGTTTAATCCAGATCGCTGGGAACAAAGTATTGCTCCACAGACACAGAGGTTTAAAACCAGATGGACAATCAGGAGCCCCATTCATGAGGTATAGTTCAAGAACTAAGGAAACAGAAAAGTGAATCTTCTCCACAAGAAAATTATAGGTCAGAACAGGGAAAAAGCTTGAAAGGAAAAAAGCCCCAAAACTAAACAAAATATACAAACAAACAAAAAAATCACAACAAATGCTATACTATATATATAGCTGAGGAAAGAGTTATACTTTGACCTCACTTTTTTCTGCCTCTCACAAGAAAAAAAACAGCTATGCTCCATCTCCCATGTAGCTGATGAGTAAATATTACAAATTTTTGGCTCCATGTGATTTCTAAACGATATAGGAGGAAGAAGTGACCGTTTCTAACAGAGCTGGGATTCTAAGGAAATCTTTAAAAATTAAAAATAAGGAAAAAAAAAAAAGGAAGGATGGGGTAGAGAGAAGTGATGCTATGACAACAGATGAACCCAAGTAAGAAATATTGAGGACAGGGGGAGTATCAATTCACCAGGCATTTGTGTGCCCAGGCACTGATCAGTGCAAGTGCTTGGTGAGAAGAGGATAAAGGAAAAGGACAGTGGGTGAAATGAGGAGTGACAGGGAATGACCCTCCAGGAACACTTTTCATTCACCTCTGAACTCCACTACTCCAACAGCTCTTTAGTTAATATTTGGTCAGGTCAGATGTACCAATACCAACACATAGAGACAGGACTTTTCAACTCAGCTTTTTCAAAATCTTAAAAGCATATTTGGCTTCCCGGAATGATGCTGGCACTTCATTTTCAGTAAGCAGAAACTTATCATCCGCCTGGTTCCTCTATTTCCAAGTATCATGATAAAAGTAGAAATGCCCAGTGTTTTCCAGTACATATCAAGAACCTTGCCAGTCATAAACCCCTAGACTTCCCCATCTCCAGTACTGGACACTACAGTAGCTTTGTGACAGACCTACATTCATTCATGATATAGAGAAAATTCGAACCTGCCTAAGAGGCAATCTGGTTTTAAACGGATTTTAAAATCCTTTTGTTTCTTCATTTTCAGGCTGATTTTTGTTACTCCAAAGAGATTGACAATAAAACACAAAGAGCCTGCTTCGCATTGTAGATTTTAAAGGAGAATGCCTTCCTTGGAATAGAGATAGATGGTTTTTTTCCAGGCACCATCTGATGGGAAAGCTGAGCCCCTCACCTTTGTTTGAGGGAGTTGATGTGATGAGCTCCAAGCACCATTGCAAAGGTAGTCCTTACCTCTGTCAACAGACCATGCTGGGTGGGATTAAATGATTTCTACAGATAGGTCAGAAATTCGGTTCACAGACCTTCACAGCATTTGCTCTACATAAATTATTCAGCTCAAATTTCTCATCATCCAAATAAGTTTGGAAACACGCAAACTTCTCTGACTTTTATTTGATGAGCACTTTGGCAATGAGGGCTCAACTAGTTTAAGGAAAGGTCCCTCTGTCTCACAAGAAGCCACAAAAGGCCCACACTCCATATTCACTTTTGAACTTGTTTTTTTACTATTATTTTATTTTACTACTGCTTTACAGAGTACTCCTACATTGCATGCTTTTCTCTCCCCATCTACAGCAAAAGGCACTGATCTGGTACTTAACAAGACAGACAGTTAATAATTCATGTGCTCACGTTAAACCAGGTAATGCCATAAAACGGTGGAACCTGCTTTTTAGTTAATTTTTAAATAGCCCTTCTGAATGCGGAGGGGACTGCAAGCACCTCAACAGTATGTAATATTAACACATAGAAAGCTACATTTATATAACATTTATGTGACAAATCAACAAAAGCACAAAAATTCAAGAGGCAAATGCTCCATCCATAGCTTGTTCATAGACTTTTTGCTACAACACACACACACACAGAGGAGGCAGACAGAGCTGTGAAACCCATGAGGCACAGCACAGTAAAGCAGGGCATGGCTGGCTTGTCCTCTGCTTCCTCTGCACTTACACACTTGGGCCTGGCACTTGTGAGACAACAAGTTTTGTTTCATTATTGAAAAAAAAACCCCAACGAACAAAACCAAAACAGGAAAAGCTTAGAACATTCCTTTTGGAACACAACAGAAGCTTGGCTTTTGGTGTTGTGTGGGCAGAAGCTCCTGTCCCTGAGAAGCCCCACTTCATCAGTATTACTGCACAGGGTGATGGAGCAGTAAGTGGATGGAGTTCCTTGTGGAGCTCCTTGTGCGCC
Organism: Callaeas wilsoni; assembly: GCA_013398955.1. Taxonomy (NCBI): domain Eukaryota; kingdom Metazoa; phylum Chordata; class Aves; order Passeriformes; family Callaeidae; genus Callaeas; species Callaeas wilsoni. Next base: position 112,409 of record VWPU01017833.1, on the reverse strand, counting down.
ACAGGGCCTTCAAAACCTACAACTTTATAGAACCCTAAAATGCTTTCCAATGGGTTTGGAAGGCACATCCTAGCCCATTGAGTTCCACCCTCTGTGATGGACAAGGACACCACCTACTATCCCAGGTTGCTCCAAGCCCTGGCCAACCTGGCCATGGACACTTCCAGGAATGGGGCAGCCACAGCTTCTCTGGGAAACCTGTGCCAGGGCCTCACCATCCTTGCCATAAAAAAAAAATGCAACAGGCAGTGGATATGCTTCCTACAAACCAGATCGTAACACCCCCAGGACATTCACCCAATGGTCAGTGTTTCTTGACTTGGGTTTTTCATTTTCATAAATACAGTTTTTCAGACACTGCACCTTCCCTGAGACAGTACGTTTAGTTCATTCAATCACAAAAATGTTTGCCATTTTCTAAGATACATTTGAGACTCTTTTCATGCACATCCTAAGTACTTTAACCTTCAATAGCTTGCCATCTTTTAAGCATGTATTCAACATGTCCTTAACCTATGCTATGATATATGCAGCCTCTGGAAGGATCTTAAAATAACAGTACTTAGTGGCAACTTTTATAAAACTGTCACTAAATTTACTTAAGTTCCATGAAAATATAATTTAATAGACATTTGTTGAAGAATCAATTGTTAAATATTAAGCGTACAAGGCGTGAAAAGGTTTAGGGGTTTTGTTGAGATTTTTTGGGGGTGCTGGTGGTTTGTGTTTCACTTTTTAAAAATTATTTTGTTTGCTTTTAATAGGTTCACTTGCAGAAAGGATTTGGAGTTTTCCATACAAATACAATGCCCAGCAGCCTTTGAAGTTTTTACTTACAAAAAGAATAAAATTAGGGGAAAATAATATATCAAAAGTCAAGTAAAATATGCATTCTTCACATCTCACAGTAATTCAGTTATGAGCAAGTCCTTCTAAGCCAGGTGGAAATGCTTTGTCAGAAATAGAACTGTTGTAGTAGATGTCCAGGGATGCCACAATTAACTGGATTACAGGTAGTTCTGGGCAGATATCCTCTCCAGTCACCCAAGCAGAAGAACCAACAGGCTGCCCATTACCACTGCACCATTTTTTCCCCCACCATGGGCAAAAGCCTCACTCAGATAGACTTTCCAGGGAAACTTCAGTGGCTTGACTTCATATACATCATGAGCACGCACTTGCAGGCATGGAGCTGCTGCATGAGAAAATGCATGTTCATCATGCAGAGACTGGGCCAAAATGGCTCCAGTGACTAAATTTCCTCACTTGCCCAATTCCCTTTACTCAGGGAAGCCAAACCACCACACACAATCTGCGACTGAGACCGACTCGAAACAGAGCTCAACTTGGAAAACAAAACTGATTGTCACAGGCCTTTGGAGCCCTCTTAATAACAACTGACAGCTTTCCCCCCAAGTGGAAGAATTGCCATTTTCAAATAATTACTTTCCATTTTTCAAATTCAAAAAAGATGCATATTTTGAAGAGGAAAACCTGCTTTAAGATGCTTGCACGACTCTACCTATGAGGCGTCACCATAATAAACTGTCATTCAAAGAACAGCAAATTTACATAGCCTGCTAATGCATGGTAATACATGTAATATAAGTCAGCAAAAGGCTGAATGAGATGAAGTGATTTCCTCAGCTTGGGACCGCCCAGATGAGGGTGTTATTATCACACAAATTAGTATGGCTTGAATGTCTCCCTTTAAACGTATTAGGATAACAATAAAGACAGTTCACCCTCATGTGACCTGCTTCTTCCATAACATTTAACACAGTCAAATTAAAAGTGCAAATCTGTTACCACTGCATATAAAAAATAATGTACCTCATATTGTTTTAGGACTCTCTCTCTTTTTGTTTTAAAAAAAAGTAATGGCCAAGTAGCATGTCTTTTCAAGTGGAAAGGAGATCAAGTTCTTTGAACAGGTAAAAAATTAATTAGAAAAATGTAAGTTATGTCAACTTTAAATAAAACCCACCTAATTAAGGATTGTGGTATCCATATATCATCGTTCACTTCATGCTGCGACAATTTGTCACTTTTCTGTGTTTATTAAGACTGTAATTTCTCATATGCTTTGTAAATGGAATAGGAATATGGGGGAGGAGTTGAGTTCTCACTATTTTTTGACAATATCCATTAAAGATGATTTGTGTATTAGAATTCCTTTTCTATCCTCCCTATGCAGGATCTAGTTTAAAGTACAAATTATTCACAGCATTATATGTCTGAAGAGTAACTCTTCTGCTCCACTGCCCACCATCATTGTACTCACAAGGTGGGGAGATGTGGGTCAACATCAACCAAAAAAAAAAAAAAAGAAAAACCAAAAAAAACCAAACAACCAAAGTTTGGGTGAACTTGTAGTGCTCCAAACACAAGCTGAGTTAGATTGAATCAAGCAGTTGTGAACGTGGCCCATGATAGGTAACATGGGACCAAACTGAGTGTATTGGGTGTGATGGATTTCACTTGTAAGAGTGACTTTTATCTCTGAGCCACTGCTTGCCAGAGGTGAGGAAGAGAGGACACTGTGCTGCTCTGTCACACCATGTTTCAGCTGGGAATAAAATCCTGGCATTTGGTGCCATTCAAGAAGTCCTAACACCTTCTGCCAAAAGAGACATAAGTCCTGTTATGGCAAACCCAGGATTCGGTGGAAAAGTACGAGAAGGCCATCATGACTTAATTTTTGTTGATATCAGTTAATGCTGTGAATAAAGTTCTTAAATTTCCTCTTTTGAAATGCTGAAATATTGGCAGAGCATAAATTACACAGCCTTCTCAAACAGTTTGCTTTACCTACTAGTACCATATGACAGAATTGATATTAAAAATACATCAAAATGTATTTTTATCAGAAATGCTACATGAGAAATGCTGTAGAAATCAGCATTGAATGCACTGCTTTACCCAGCCATGGCTTCCCCACTCTCCCCCCCTCACCTTTCTTACCCCTTAAAAGCAGACAGAGGCTCTAGCACCAAAGCAGCTGGACTTTCAGTCTGAGCTCAGCTTTTATCCCCAAATTAAGCAAAAACCAGAATTGAAGCATACCCCACTCAAAACGCTGGCTTGGCTCCAAAACCCATAGTTTGTCAAGCCCAAATCAGCCCTTTTGGAAACAAAAATCACAGAGGCTATTTTAATATAAAGCAAGTTACTTTGCTGCCCCATGTACAGCTTTGTGTTCTGGACTTCACACATCCAGCAAGAGATTTTCCAAGTACGAAGGGCAGTGGAGCCCTCAACACCATTGATCTGCAGCAGAAATAGGCCACCTAACTAAACCTCCTGCATTTAAATATCCCTCTCCTAAACCTGAAAATGGGGACTACTCTTCCCCCCCCTCTCATCATAAGCTTCTTATCCCAAAGGAGAAACATCAAAAGAGAAAAACCTTAAAACGTTAAACAAACACAAAGTGTTCGACTTGCTTTTTGTAATAAGAAAAAAAAAAGGGAAAATTTAAGACAAAACCGAGTATTTCGCCAACCCAGGAAAATGGGATGGTGTTAAGCTCCAGGTCAGGATGTTAATGGTGTTAGAACAAGTCCTAGGGCTAAGGTTAATGATGGTATCTTCCATCATAATCCTAAATGTAAAATACTTGCTATTATTAGAATCTTTTATTCCTAATCCTGTTAAATTTCTACTCTCACAGTGACTTGGAGAGTCAGAGAAGTAGAGCACAGGTCAAATGACTCCTCTGTGTTAGAAATTTTTAATTCAAATGGAGGTTGCTCTTTTCTGTGTGTGAGTCAATTTTCATTTACTCGACTTTTTTTCCTTCCCCTTTAATCAAAACTAAGATATTTGCCAAGAATAGGAAGTCAATGGAAAAATATAAAAAAAAAATTTAGATTTTACCTCTGTGACTGTAGCCTTAGGTGAAAATCAGGACAAGGAAGATAAGACCCACCCAGTGAGAATTCATCATGCTGAAGTGACAATGATTGCTAACTGTGTTAGTCCCTGACTCAGACCTAGCAACCTCGAGTTTCCAGAAACTTCTATCTCATCTTCAGCAAACAAGGCTCCTTCATAACTCTCACAACAAAAACATCTTCAGGAATGCTGCCAACAGCTATCCCAGAGGAAAAGGGGGCTGTCATGAAGCACTTGCCTATCTTCATCCCAGCACCAAAGACTCAGCTCTGGTGTAAATATGGCTATGAGTGATGCAAAAGCTTTACACAAAGACCTCAGGACCAAACAATTCTTCCAAATAATCAAATCATACACTTATGGCTTCGAACACTATTTTAAGTATAACCTAGACGGTATTTTTACTTGGAAAGAATGAGCTTCGGTAAGTTTATGTAATTATCTAAGCTTGTAGGTAAAAACATAGTCCACGCTCCTTGATCTCAACTGAATTATTGCCCCAAGGCGCTGTGGCTGCCCCATCCCTGGAAATGTCCAAGGCCAGGTTGGATGGGACTTGGAGCAACCAAATCTAGTGGGAGGCATCCGTGTCTTATGACAGGATGGGTGGAACAAATAGATCTTTAAGGTCCCTTCCAACCCAGACCATTCTGTGATTTTATGATTCTATCAATTCAGCAGTAATTCTTCAGAAAATGTCCTCTTTCTGTATTTCTAATTTCAGGCTATTCTATCCTCTTTTCCTAAGCCTCCTAAAACATCCAAGAAGAAACCACCAAGACACACACCAGAATCATCCCGGTGAAATCAGCAGCAGGTGCGTATTTACACCCCTGAGCCGGGTAATTACGTGCTTAAAAACCCATTTGCACTCGCAATTACCTAATTTATGCACACGGGGACAGAACCTGTGTTCTCTGGGCTGTGAGCACAGGTTCTGTGTGGATCTCCAGTGCCAGGTTTGAATCACTTGCACAGCAGCTGCGTTGGGAAGGTGAAGCCACAAGCATCCGCGTGTGAACCTTTGATCTCTCATAAAAAGTCAGAGAGGCAAATTGCAGCCCAACTGCAATCACTCCTGCTACCATTACGGAGTGTAAAATATTCTGTTAAAAGGGTGCCACTTGCAACATAATGTATTTTAAAATTATCAAAGATGTTTGACTTTAAGAAAACCAGTTTGGAAAAACATGAAACCGCTTCAGTGATTTTAAAAGTAATATGCTATACATTGGTATAGTCCAGAACTGAGATCAGTTCCAAATTAAAGCACCTATAAAACATCTGTAGTGCTCTGATAATTTTAAATCACTTTACACTGCTGAAGTCCAGATTCCCTATCACTTTCAAGCTGAAACACTTATGATAAATTTGAAGAGCTCTAATAATTTTAAATCATTGTGTATTGCACATGCTCAGAACCTTGATCACTTCCAAATTCAAGGGCATATAAAAATTTGAAGAGCTTCAATTATTTTAAATCACCATGTGCAGTGTATAGAGTGATTTAAAATTGTTGTAGTGCTTCACATTTTTTTAAGCACTTCAGTTTGGAAGCGAGTCAAGAAGCATTCCAGCCTTGCAGCTCAAGACACACTGGACTGGTTTTAAAATGCAGCACTGCTCAGAATTTGAAATTAATTTTAAAAAAATAACCTTTCTGCATTTTTGAGGGGGTTTTGTGTGTTTGGTTTTTGGTTTTTTTGGTTTTTTGGTTTTTTTTTATGGAGGTAGTAGAGGAAGGGCAATTAAAATAATTAGTATGTCCTTTAAGAAGAATGGGGAGAAATATCAAGGGGTTTTGCATCAGAAAAGGAGAAAAGACATTAAAAAGAAAGTTTGAAAAATTGCTTGAGAGATTGGATTAGGATTTTTCTCTAGTCTTAGCAGGACTGTACAGAGTTAAACACCAAAAATTTTAATTTCTCCACCCTCAAGTCTGACAAAACCATCCTTTTAACCAATAAATTTTTTACCCCTAGTCTGAGATCCTCTGCCCTGGATTGCTGCTCTAAGGATTACTACTCTGCAGATTTTGGGATTCCACTGGAATTTAGTTACTCTTGCCCTATTTAACATTCACCTTCATCCAAGAACTGATTGGTGCTTCACTATAACAGTCCTTGGGAATATCTAAGCTACCTGCCAGCAGGTAGGAATGTCTAAACAGGCAGGAACTACAAGTTTTCTAGCTGGTCTAAGCTGGTAGGAAGTCCCCAGTATGTAGAAATCTATAAATGAGCTTCCAATGTGGACCAGCACTTCCAAACCCCCAGGCCAGCGAAGCATCCACGATACTAATGCTGGACCCAGGCCATGATACTGAGGCACCCCCAGCCCTGCCACCCTCCCATCCCGAGCTATTTTTAATCATCCAACTTCTTTCTGAAAAAGAAAAAAAAGAAAAAAAAAGTGACTTTGTGGAGAGGCAGAGAGAGGTTATTTGTTTAACTTTGTGGTCGTCTCTGTTGCCTGTAGGTCTGCATGTGGAGCCGGCCAGGCAGTGCCCGGGAATCGGGGCGTTCTTCGCAATTCTGCTTCAGTGGAAACATACTGTCCTGCAGTTAGCAGGAGAAAGGGAAAAAGAGCCTGAAGGCGCTGGAATAATTAAGCGAATGCAGTGACAGCTGTGGCAGGTCCTGGGCAGGACTGGCTCCACTGAGCTGAATTAATGGCATCAACAGCCCAGCATCTCCATTAACATTTGATCATTAATTATTACCCTCTGACAGTGAGATCTGAAACCTTCTTATGAGTGGCCTGTTATTAATCTGCCTTACCTGCCCTGAAAATCAGGCAGCTCTCCCACCTAAACAGACCAGCCCTGCTTTGTTTTTACCTCTGTTAAAAAGAAAACAGCAACTGCTTTCAGGGTTAGGTTAGAGAATAATACCCACAGAACTACTTTTAAATTAATTAGGTGCATTCTTAAAGCATCAGCAACATTCCTGGCGTGTTCTTGTGTTGACTTAAACGTAATGGTTACCTCGTATATGTTCCTGGCTGCCTGCACTTCACATCCTCAGAGGGAAGAGCCACGAGTGCTGCCTGTCATAACCAAATGAAGGGCTCAAAATGAGGGGTTTGAGTTCTCGTGCTTGTTGGGTTGTGAGAGTTTTTTTTAAAGCTCTGCACAGTTGAGAACATCAGCTTTCCAAGCAGTACAGGAACCAATTTATCTAACCAAACTCACAAATCTGCTGTCATCAGAAGACCTATTGCAGAAGCTAAGCAAAACCCGCACCTTTGGAGGAAAAAGGCAAATAAGTGTAAAAAAACCACCCCAAAACCCTAGGCTTTTTTAAAAGTGGAAAACAATAGTGAAGACCTAATTATAACACTAAATTTGCATTTAGAAACCTTTGCACAGCCATTTGTGTCTGTGTCTTGCTAAAGGGGAGTTATAGAACATTAGGGGGTTTTTATTGTTTTTGGGCGGTTTTTTAGCCAGCATAACTTGCTAGTCCTATGAATACCAGTCAGGAAACATTGAAGCAGGGGCAAAAAAGTAAATCTAATTCCGTACTTGCTGCTGTAATTCGGAAGTGAACATTTCCCAGCCAGAGAGCACCAGGTTTGCTGCGGCATCCCACGGGGCCCATGGACCTTCCCCCTCCACCAGCCTCACCCCTCCTCTCCTTGCAGGAGGAGTTGTGAGTGCTGAATAGGGACCAAATCAGATTAGCTGCCTGTCTGACCTTTTCTCAAAGCACAGGGCTGAGGAAGGTGCCCAGGCCAGGTCCCTTGCAGCACCATGGCTTTTCTGATACGAGGCAAAGGGACACGAGCAACGAGGACCTCGTGAGCTACAGGGGGGGGAGGATGGAGAGAAAGAGGAAGAGTGTACAGGTGGCCTGAAGCCACACAGCCTGCTGCCCTCGTGTGCCTGAGCTGCCTGGCACTGGCGAGAAGACAAAGGGGCCACGCTGGAGGCTGGGAAAGGACTGGGTTATCCCCCAGAACACAGAACCACAGCCCCCAGGGCATCGCCAGGCACCCACCACACCCCACTGCCAGACAAGGGAATAAGTCATCCTGCAAGCATGGTCTCTGTGAGAGCAATTTCATCGGCAAGGCAGATTCAGGATAAAAATCATAATAATTAAGAATATTCTTGGCATTTCTCCCCATACGCCCATTGAAAGAAAAGGAAAAAAAAAAAAAAAGATTTTAAAAAAAAAGTTTTCTTCATGTTAAGACACCATCTCTTCAGAGGCAGAGCTGCTCAGGCTGTTTCAGAGCTAACATAATGGGATATGTATTTTCAAAGGGGGCTGTGTTTCAGACCAGATGGTTTCTGTCTTACCAGAGACTACACAGTCGCAGCAGTGTTCGGCACCGAGGCAGTGGCACCCACGTTTTGGGGACAGACAAAAGGATGATTCGTGAGAATCTCAGTATAACTTAGGGAAAAATTGTTTCAATCCCTTACTGTCACAGTTTGCTGTGAAACTGGGTATCAGATATCATCACCAGTGATCACGCAAGCCTTATTCTGGTTTCACAAACACACCTATTAAAAGAACAGTGTGACAGTGTGCCCAGATTAGCCAAATAACGGGCAGCAACTCTCCCACAGCCCTGAATTTTCAGGAATTGCCAGTATTTCACTATTAAGCAGTATCTTTCAACAAAGGGTTTGAAGCATTCTTCGAGAAAACAAACACAGTTGCTCCTTTTTATAGCCTGGGAAAAAAAAGGAGCTGAAAAATAAGGGCTAGGCTTTTCTTTATTGTGGATATCTGATATTTGCAATTTAATTTCCTAAAATGATTAATACCTCTCCGCCCTTGGCTTTTGCTGGAAAAGTGACATGCACAGTTTCAATCTGTTGTGACTATACCTCACTGGGGTAATCTATAATAATAACTGTTTCACCTGAGTGTCCCTCGTTTAAGCAGGAATGCTCTGGAAGTCTGGGAGGTGCGGGTGGATGAGGTAGTTCCCAAGCAAGAAACAGAACACAACGAGGCAAAAGTCTCCGTTACGGCATGCATGAAAAGTCAATGTTTTTGCACTGACCTTTCACTTCCAAAGGTGTGGCTGGAATGGATTTCTGCAACCCTACAGGGAGTTTTGCCACTTGCAAACCTTACAGGTATTTGGGAGGTTATTAAAGAAAACACCCACACCACAAGATGAGAGCTTGCACAGAAAACTTGGGATAATTAAAATGCCTAGCCAATTTTGCCCTCTGCCTCTAACACCAGTAAAGTGTTTTAATGAAGGGAGGACTATTTCACTGATAAAAAACTCCATGTAGAGTTATTCTACATATTTACATAAGGCTAAAAATTTTAATAGTTTTTCCATTGCCAGTAAAACCCTCTCCTTTCCTTGACATCTTGGTATAGTAAAAATTACAGATTAAGCATTTTCTAATTTGATTAAGTGAACAGATGCATTCTTTGCAGAACAGGTCAAATATCCCATTCCAAAACTCTCTAACATCATGAAAGCATCACACAGAGCATCTTAGACTGAAATACATTAACGAATGCAAACAAATTTGGAATCAGAAATATGCTTAACTAGCCTGAAATAACCTGATTAGCTGGAGATCCAGTGCTCATTTTCCACAGACACTGACAACATTCATTTTTATTACTCTCTTCCAGAATAAATTTGTGTCCTAGAGTTACCCATGCTGATGGGAATATAGCGTGTAAGGGAGACACCTCGATTAAAGCACTGCACATCAAGCTGTAAAAAAACCAAATAATGTTTAACATCCCCCACCACACCCTGGGATAAATCAAACAAGCTGAAGTAAAACACAAACAACCCCTACACCACCTAGAATTTGGGAACAAGACAAACTGGGGAACATGGGCTTGACCAGTCAGATCAACTTTATAAAGAGCTTCTCCAAGAAACCTGTATGTGCAACTTTAACCAGAGCAGAGTTCAGATGTGCAAAACTCCAGGCACGTGTGACCAAATTTTCACAAATATTCCGTAGATTATCTATCACCCCAGCAAATCCTTCCTTTTCAGCTGTTCTTGATCCATAATGCTGCAGTAGAATTAATGCCACATATGAACTTGATATACTCAATTGTTGTGAATACCAGAGATTTACCAAAGCAATCAGAATATTATTTGCATTGTGTTTTTTCTACTGGCTTTGCAAAGGGCTGTGCTGTGTTGCTTTAGATTGGTATTAAAACAAAAAGATCAGGTTAACCTCTAATTGCACTGAAGTTAGAGATCTGAAATTCATGCAGAGAAAAAACCCTGATGAATAGCTTGAAAGCAGTTCAAATATTCGGTGCATTTAGATTGAAATTGGTATTTCCTCAAAGTAAGCAAGTTGAATAATTAGTAAGTCCCTAACCAAGCCAATAACTTCCCACTTCTTTCTCCAGAACACAATACTTCCCAAATAGTTTGAAGAGCAACAATATGCAATGTACAATTTAAAAATCTTAAATGTAAGCAAAGTGGAGGGAAAAGAAATTAAAACTTAAATTAAATCTTTTTCTTAAAAAAAAGAAAAATAAATAGATATCTTCACATGAGTTCTCTAGTATGAAGAGCCTTCAAACACATTCCTGTTTCTAAAGAGCATATGATTGCATTAAAAAAAATAAAATTGTTAATCACGTTAAGGATCTGGCAAAAACCCAGGAGATGGAAAGTAAGTCTCCAGTTTCCATGTGCTGTTGGATAAATATAGCAGAGTTTTACATAGTCCATATATAATAGAAAACATCCCACTCCCTCTGGATCACCTGTGGAAGCAAGTAGGCTGCACCTGAGGATCAGGTCCTGCTCTGACATTCCTCAGAACAACAAGGATGAAATTCCAGGCTCAGCAAAATTTGGATCAGTTATGAGAGGGTGTCAGATCCTAGACTTTTTTTTTATTGCCTGCTGTTTAAGTTACAATTTTTGGAGCTATAGCTGCAAAATCATCATGATGTTCATTATTGAGCATGTGTTTTATTTAAGAGGCCCAGATAATGGTTTTTTAGGATAGCCTCACATCTCATGCTGTGGGAACATGCCAGCCAGCCACAAGCCAAGCCTTAGTCATAAAATAAAAACTCGGTCCTTCATAATAAATCATCAAGAACATGTTTTTCATACAACATGCATTGTGCCAGCCAATGGCCCTCTTGCCACTTTGATGCCAACCAAATGAAATACAGATTAAACAAATCAAATTTCCTCTTCAATTGAAAGCAAACCAGGACAATGGATTTTAAGCACTTGTGGTGTCATGGAAGGAGAGTAGGGCACAGGGTAACAGATAGACTTGGATTTGCATTAACCCATCACAGGGCACTCTGTTGGCTTAGCCACATTTCTCCTCTGCTCCCCATGGTACCAAGGCCCTGTAGGACCACCCCAGGAATTGATCTGTGAGGACAGAGCACAGATGAAACTGTGCCTTCAGCCTCATCTGGAGAGACAATATTCTCTGAAAATTGCAGGATGTTATCTACTTCCCTGTAAACGCTGAATCACACATGGTTGTGCATTAGGACAATAAAAATGATACCAGAAGTTGCTATAGCCTGGCAAACCTCATCACTCCTGCAGAAACCAAGATCGTGTTCTTTGGCTGTAGCTGGGAGAGCTTCACTGGTAAGAAAACTCATGGACCAAGTATTTGCCCATCTTTAGGCTGCTAGACACTGTCCAGATTCATTCACCGACTTGACTTGGATTTGACCCATAGCCAGAGAGCCACAGCCCACAATCAGCGTAGCCTCCTGAATCAGTACAAATGGCTGGAGAACATCAGAAACCACATTCCCAGCAGCTGCATCCCCAAAATCTGTTGCTGTTTCCAGCCCTTAACCACCCATGCTCACTAAAGCCCATGTGTTAAGCCTCCAAGTGTTCTCACATGACTTAATTTTTCTGGACAAAGAGGCTTTCAGAAATGGGCCAAAAGCATCTGTGCATGGTTAGTGCAAGTGCAGTTACAGCAAGAACCACCTCTGTCCTCCTTCCTCTTAACTGTCAGATCCATAGGACTGTAGAGGCTGTCAAGATCCACTTTGTAACCATCTCATTTTCCACGGCTTTTCTTAGATGCTGGAAGCTGGCAAACAGCAGGAAGTAACTCCAGTAACTTCGGGGCGCCTGAAAACTGTATTTCTCTCCGATTACATACCAGACGGTAAAACTGCATCCTGCATCTCAAGCCACCCAAAGTGACCAGTTATCAGATCGATGGGCAGCAATCTTGCACAATTATTCTTGCAACTCACATGTCACTGCATAGAAATTCCTGACTTTCTACTTCTTCATCAAGCTTTCCCTTCATTTATTATTTAATAAATTGCCTATAGGAGCTCTAATTGTAAACGTTTATTAAAGATATCAAACTCAGAAATGTGCTAGAATGTTTCCCACCTCAAGCTTTAATGAGTTTACAATACCTTCAGCCCATATGCTTCAAAAACGTTATCCTCAATTATGTAACAGGAGGTGCTCTGCTGATATCTGTTAACAGCTAGAACAGCTGTGGTTTTCTGCTTTTTTGCTCTGCTCAGGAGAAGCAGCAAGTTCAGCTTCCCTTTTTTTTAATTTGGTTGCAAAACCTCTGAGCCGAACAGGTGTGTGCAATCACGAACCACAGCAATGAGCCCAAACTGCTGCTTTTCTAAAAATTCCACCAGTCAGTGACACACACTGGTCAAGGTTGCACAACCTTGTTTTCCACAGGCTGTTTCTGATGATTCATTGCCCTCATGGAGGTGAGTTTCAATTATCGTTAATACTTTTTTTTTCTGGTACTGTGCTAAGAAGTTCCTCATTTTCATCTTTTCTCTTCCTCCCTCCAGCTCTCCTAAATTAAGTGAGTTTCCTTGTTAATCAAGAAACTTACCTTGAACACTAAAGAAAAAAAAATCTCCCTATGTATGCTTAGAGCAGACTACACCAGCAGAAAATTCCCTATGTGATTTTATCCTCATTGGCTCTATGAAAACGCTCTTCATTCCTCACTAACAATTGGCAGCAGCCAAACACTTTGTGATGTTGTGGGATTGTCCAGAGCTATCAAACTTACTCCACATGTAGGTGGGCTTATACTTCCACTAGAATAAAAAGAAAGGATGTGACATGAACTTGACTGCCTCATATTCCTGCAATTCCCCATTCCCTTATTTTCTTGTCATTTGAGGTCTTCTCATTTCATCTTAACAAAGAAGAGTTGTGGAAAAAAAAAACCACCACCCCAAAACACACCAGGAAAAGGTTAAACTTAAGGATCCAAATTCCTTGTGACATTTTTGTCAATGTAACCTCCATTTCCTTTCTCCAGGTCTCCATCCCCACCCAAGTGTCAGTACACTACTGTAAATAAGAGGAAACGTGTGGAAAAAACTGGGTCTTCAGGAGGTCAGACGACACCAAGTGCTCCAATTGTGAAAGCTGACATCAGACAGATCTCACTTTTATGTCTTCACAAATTCTGTCTGCGAATACATCAGACACTTTGTTTTATAAAAGGTAATAACAGCTGCTTCCCAATGGAGAGACGGGAGTTGGTGCCTCGAGTGCTGCTGTCTCCGCTCAACATGCACTAAACACCCCGTGTGGGTTCCTACAAATATCCAAATAAAGCATCACTTGGGGCAGAAACAGGTTTTCCTTCTTCATGGAAGCTGTGCTTTCACAAGGTTTTCCAAACCTACGTGTTTACAGGCACATCCTTCCCCACGGAGCAGCCACGGCAGACAGGGAAGGGCTTCAGAGGGAAGGGGTTGAACCTCCCTCCACTCCTCCAAATGCTTCCCTTCACCCTACTCATGGTTTCCGAGAAGTCCAGCCCAGCTGACACGACGGAGGGAGGCAGGGGAAGCTCTGCTTGGTGTTGCCTGCTGTGCTTGAGCAATTCTGGAGTTCTCAGAAGCACTTACAGTTTATCAGCACACACTTTTTATCTGAGGAGTTAAAGGTCTACCCAAAGGTTAGGTGGCAGCAGGATGTAGAGCCTAGGTCCAAGTTTTGGATTTCAAGGGGTAAATCCCAGATGGACACCTAAGATCAAGTGTTTTTCTACAGCCAAAACCTCTGAAACCTCAAAAATCCCACCTGGCATGCACCTATATTTTTAGACATCTAGATATCCTCAAGGATCTAAGCCTGTTCCTTGTGGGAAGTCCTCAGAAAGATAATGCTGAAAGAATCTGGATGCCCTGTCCTGGGGTCTGACACCTTAGCAGGGAACACATTTCCCACAACTCTCCCAGGACAGTGCAGAGAGCTCTGCACATTTTCTCTTCCATACCCCTGTGGACATCCTGCAAGTTGCATGTGCTGACCCTCTGCAAAAACAAGGTCATTACAAAGCAGCCACACCAAAATACAAGACCGTGAGCTCTATTTCAAGGGAAGTTGGATGGCAGCATCCAGGACACTTAGAAAGAAGGAACAGAAACTTTTTTTTTCTCTAAACTTTTCCTTTGGAGCCTCATGACTTCAGATTTTGCAAGTGCACAAGGGAAGATACGTGCACATTGAGAACCTGTGATTCACTAGGCTGCGGTGGGTAAATTTAACTCCTGAATCACAGGACCTATAATTGTAGAGTGACTCTCTACCAACTTATAGCCAAATAGCCAGAGAGAAAATATATGTATAGGAAACAACCAGAGAAGCAAGCATCAAGGTGTGTCAGCCTCATCTTTTCTACAAAGAGTGACCTAAAAACTCCTGATTCTTCATGTAAATTTTGAAATTCGACACTGGCCACTGCAGCTTTCTACTTAACAGCAGAGACAAAAAGAAGTGTCCTTGATAAAAATGATGGTCTGAGCATTGCTCATCTGTGGAAGACACTGCAGCCAGACACCAAGACCACATTTAATAGCTTTCATGCACTGATCTGAGTCTTAATGAATGTTTTAATAGATGGCAGTCTATGTCCTTGCATATAAAATAAAATAAAACAAAACAATCATCACCATCATCTTTACTTCAGAAATTATTAGAAGCTCCCTTAGATGCATATTGCATTCGTGGAATGCTTACAACAGGACCACAGAATGGTTTGGGTGGAAGGGACCTCAAAATTCATCCAGTTCCACCCCTTGCCATGGGCAGGGACACCTTCCACTAGACCAGATTGCTCCAAGCTTTTGTTCAGCCTGGCCTTGAACACTGCCAGAGACAGAGAATCAACAGCTTCTCCAGGGCCTCATCACCTTGCCAGGGAAGAATTTCCTCCTGGGATTATGTATTGGGTTTGCACAGCCTGGTTTTCAGCAGCAGGTGTAGCTTTACCAGCACAGTTTATTAGAGGAGACCTCAAGAGCATCAGTCAGCACCTGCAGTGCTGCTCATGCCACCCACCATCCCTTTCCCCCTCATACACTAACTGCACATTTTAAAGAGGTGTATCAGACAAAACATAACTCACAGCACTTTACTGAGGCAGGAACATGGGCTTTCCTAGGCAGTAAAACACACACTGGAGAAAGATGACATGCATGATGTAGACAGATTATCTTAAATATCAGGTGTAAAATTACTTCTCCAGCAGTCATAGAATGACTCAAAGTCTGGCCGCCTCATTTAAGTACCCTAAATCCCACTCCACTGTTACCAGAGCAGCTGGCATGATCCACCCCTTGCTCAGGAATTTTAAAAAATTAATAATAATCGATTGCCTAGAGTAGCATTAATAACAACTGTTTTCTTACTCACATCTACACCCTCGAAGAGACAGGAAAAAAAAAAAAAAAACCCAAACCAGAAAGAAAAGGGAAACAACTCCTCTGTAGGGTCAGAAGGCAAAGGCTTCAATTCATTAGAGAAGACAGCTTCCTTCGCTTTGCATCACCTTAAGGCTAAAATTCACGACGTACCTTTTCACATTCCCACCAGGGCAAGCTTTAGTGCTGTTCTCCTCAGAAGGATACAAACACTGTTTGGTTCTCTTTTTTGCTCCGTGTCAGTACCATCATATGCAGGGCTATATAATACCATAATTGCCCCGATGCATTGAGATTTTGAAGTACGGTGGAAAACGCAAGGAGACAATGAGGAAGTTTGGCAGTCAAATAAATCAGGATTGTTTGCGGAGGTGACCTGCCAAGCCAGGAATTTTTTGGGAAGAGATGGGAGAAAGGGACCCCCAACCAATTAATGGGTGCCCAGATCATGGCAGAGGCACCAGTTAGCAACTGTCCATGTCACATTCACAGGCAGGCTGGGTAATCTCTTATTGCATTTTATTATTTATGTGGTGCAGGGCAGAACAGTGGAAAACAGATTTCTAGAAGGGAAGGAAGAAAAATTATTAAGATTCTTTTTGAGAATTAAAGCAGAAGAGTTTTTTCGCTCCTCTGTAGTGATTCTGCTGGAATAGCCAGTGTCAGTAAGGTATATTTGCACACAATTTTTTCACAGAGAAAAAGAGTACTTTGAGTCAATTTGGCTACATCTGTAGTGATGTGTAAGTGTTTGTACTGCTGGTTAAATTCTTTGATTACTTCTCATTAGGGATCAGGGAGTAGTGATTTGGTATTTCAAACACTTCAAGTTCAGCCCAAAATCAGATTTATGTCAGTCCAATGTAGGGTTTGTAATTTAATTTAAGGCCATGGCTACAACTCACAAAAGTGGAGGTGTGATCAGATTGCATATTGGACACTGAATTGTGGAAATGAAGCTCACAGTTTAAATTCAGCTCAGCTCACGGAGAGAAAGGATGTTACTGTATTTACCCGCTTCATCTTTTGGTGGCAAAATAGAGGCTATATGCATTTAGGACTTCAGATTCTGGTAGCTACATATGTTTCTGAAATATTTTTAAATACATTTTACTACATTTCATCTGGTTCTAAAGTAGATGTGTCATAATAGAGGTCATCAGCTTCTGTCTGAAGCCTGCTGCACCGTGCAACTTTAGTTACAGCACTATTAGCTCAGTAATAAACCCTCCCATTTGAGATAGAGATTCAGATAAGACCCTCATTTGACTTCATGTTCTCACAAGGTCTTTAAACTACATCCTGCCAGGGGAATATCTGGATTTTTTGCTAATAAAATGCTCAGAAAATAGCACATTTCAAGTCAAACAGAAAAAAAAAATTGGTAGCAAATAGTACAGTTTTCTTTTTTTTCCTCATGCACTATAGGAGAAATGGGACAGTGCAAGTTCCTAGTCCTAAAAATGCTCTTTTCCACCTGCTAATCAGTAACCAGCAGTAATTACACAGCTAAAATCCACCCTGAACCGCAGCTCCTCCTCCCATGGAAAAAGTGTTTCTTCTCTAAATGACACAGAAAAAGTCATATTTTATGGCACACATATATATGCATGAATATATATATGTGTGTATTTAAAATCATCAATTTTCATTTAGTAATGTGTCAGAAGTGTTAAAAAATTCTGCTAAAGATTTAAGTGTTAAGAAGAAAAAAATTGCCCGAAATACCACTAAGTATATAAAATAAAATTTTTAAAGTGAAAATTTATTTCAACATTTCCATAAAATTTGAAGTCTTCCCTTAAAAAGATGATTATGCAGGCACTAAATGCCAGGTGAGCAGAGCACCCGCAAGTCAGAGTTGGATGCTGGAGAGCAAACGGCTCCTGTCAAGCCCCCACAGGGTACAAAGTAGCAGCACTTTTTACCCCAGTAATTCTGGATTTGGCTGTTAAACCTTGTATTGAGGTCTTGTTTCAAAGCTCGTCTTAATAAATGGCAAACCCCATCTCTGACAAGAACACAAGGAGTTTAGACCTCAGTGCCCTGCAGAATCAAGGAAGCAAGCTCCAAATTCCAAGTTTCATGGAGTTATCCTCAATGGTGGGTCTCATAGAGCCTCCTCAGAGAATCATTAAGGTTGGGAAAGACCTCCAAAATAGAGTCCAACCAACATCCCAGTGCTCAATAGCTGGGATATCTCTTGCTCTTTTTTCATGGCACCTCACCTGCCACAAAATTCACTGTCCCACTGCTTGTGGCAATGTAAATTAAATCCATCAGCATTCTAAAGCTCACGGGCTGCTACTCCCAGTTAACAAGTTATATTTAGCTCAGGCTCAACACTCCTGGTTTTGATATAGTCTCTACTCCAGACTCAAAAGTAATGGGTTCTTCTATTAAAATTTTATCAGACATGTATAAATTGTAGCAGTTGCTTTAGACTGCATCACACAAAGAGAAGAAAGAGGGAGAGACTGATAAATCTTAAAGATTTTATTATTAATACAGGGAGAATTTCCTTTGTTTGTTGTGACATGTTTTATTGGCACGCTCACCAGAGCTCAATTTAGATTAAAAAGTAGGAAGATTATTGTTTCCCAAACGACAAGTATCATAAATAACCACAAGCAGGGAAATTCCTGTATTTATATCCCAGAGAGAGATGCCAAGCTACCTACACAGAGCCAGGCTAACGGGCAAACCTGCAGGTTCAGGGGAGCCAGCCTGTATTTCGCCGCCCCGACAAACAGAACCGCGCGGTTGCACCGAGTTTTGATCCGCTGCGGTGCCAGCGCTGCCCTGTGTCGGGTCACGCTGGGTCACGTCTCATCTGTGATGTGACACAACGTGACGTGACTCAACGTGACGCTCTGCGCGGAGCGGGCAGGTGCCCACAGGAAGCAGACACTCCGTGACTGCCAGCGAGCTGCTCGGCACAGCAGGTACGGCGCCCCGAGCCGCTCTGCACGGCCATCGATGTAGATAATTAGTGTACAAAACAGTGCTCTGCAGCGTGCTCATTCCAACTCAGTTGTTTCCTGTAAAACATACGCCTAAAAAAATATATTTCATGGGGGCTGTTGGTTGAGATGATTCCATGTTTGGGTGTTACGGTATTATAAAGAGTGAAATTACCTGCCTCAATGAGCCACCTTGCATCTTAATTTGGGAGGCAATGTTCAAATATTGGTATATGAAGGGACATCAGCTAGGTAGATTTTGAATTTTATCTTGGTAAATAAACCTTTCTATAACACCTTCACAGGCTGAGCACAACACTTATAGCCAAAATAGCACTCTCTTCACCCCTGAGAAGGCCCCCAGCCCACCAAGTGATGATGGTTACCTCTTCACCGTAAATGGGAAGCAGTTACACGACAATTCATTACCAAGCAACAAAAGAAAAGCTTGCCATGAAACAGCAAACTTACTTTGCATGCTTTTGCAAACTGACATATTATGACTTATCATAGGAACATCAACATTACTGTTTCTGATTGTTAATTGGCAAAAAAATTCTACAGCACATTTCAACAGTTGTGTCGTTTGATTTAGTTTGCAATTACCATAAAGAGCCTCATGGATTAACATAACTCATGGTTCTTCGATGAAGGTCTGCTAATCTCCTTTTTTATAATCTGTGCATTGAAAACCATCCTGTCTTCCCAACGCAGACAGTTTCAAGTAAAAAAAAATACTAGAAAAACCTGTCCATTTCTCAACTTGGAGGTAGTTACCAGTAAGTTCATTTTTAATCAATTAATTTTACTTTTTTTTGAAGTGCCAACAAAAAGAACAGTGCAGAAACCAGTCGGCAATAGATATTTTTAGGTAGCATATGAACAGCAACTTTAAAAAGACACCAAAAAAAAAAAAAATCTCTCCCCTGAACTCACTACCACAATTACCACGAGGTGATTTGCTTACGTAGCTCTCCAAGGAAAACACAGAAGGAACAGAGCGCTCACTGACCCCCAAAGCTTGTATCCCTCCCTGGAAATAGAGGACTGGCCTGTGAAGGCAGCAGAAGGCCCCTCTCTCTTCCACCCATGCACCAGATTCTTGCTGCCGTGGTTTGGTATTTAATTGGAAGAACGCGCTCCTGAGCAGGGAGTGAGGGAGGTGTGACAGCGGCACGAACCTGAGCAGCTCACACACACCTTGGAGCACATTGTCCCTGTGCCTGCCCAGGGCCAGGGGTTGGAACCTCAGGATTTTTAAGGTCTCCTCCAACTCAAACCAGTCAGCAATTGTCAGCAAGCTACAGGTGCGTGTAAGAAAAGGCAGGAGAAGCAGATGTGTGACTGCAAGGGGAAAGGGCGATAACAGCCCCAGTCAGAAAGCATCCAGTCCAAGGTGCCCTTGTTTTATATTTAGGTATTCCTTGCCTATAGTTTTAAAAGCATGTGTGCAAAATGAGCAGCTTTATTTTGCCCTTACAGGAGAGATGTTCCCAGCCAACCGAAGGGGGATGATGTACTGTAGACTGACAAGGGCTGCTAGGCTCGATCACCGCAAGTGTTTCAAACTGTGGGAGAGCTAAACACAGAGTGAGAACGTTTTATTTTTAAAAAGCCTGGCAAGCCATGCTCCCCATATAGCTCACTTCCTCCCAGAAACTTTCCCTAAAATATTTTTGTTTGATATTTTGATCCAAGTCCTTATCGGATCCAAATCCGAGGCTCCTGACATCTGCTCCCATCTTTTCTGGAGAAGCTGGAGCCTTCAAAAGCAGGTAACTGCTGCCTCTGCACCCTGACTGCAAACACACTCAGAGTAGTGACAATGGCCTGTTCTCAACTGTCAGCGTTTACCAGCTACTACCCACTTCTCCAAGCTCCAGCCCTGCCATATGCTCAGTGCAGAGTAGCCCCTGATGATGTGTTGTAACGAGGATGATCCTGTTTAAAGGTTTGTGCATGATACAAAAATAAATATCGGCGTTATTGGCAGTGGCAGCAACACATATAATCGTTTGCCTGAAAACTCCTCTTACTAAAACACACGGATTTCAGTCACTTTTTGTCTAGCCAATTTTAACTGTTTGAGCTGGCAGTGCTATGCCAGGTATCTGTTTGAGAGACAGATGCTTTGGAGACACTTCAGCTCAAAAAAGTTGAGGCATTTCTTTGATGAGGGCTGGGGAGAGGAAATGCATTGCCTTGCCCAGAATAACAGCAAGGCTTATTCTTGCCAAAGATCCTACCACTATTCCAAGTAGGAGCTTGGGATTCAGTAGAAACAAGGGTAGCTCTTGTCCAGGATCACCCATTTGACTTTGGCCAGGTTGTTCTTATTTACATCTCAGGTTTGTGATAGATTTTTTACTTCATTTTTTTTTCTTTTAAAACTTCTAAAATTTGAAATGTGTTTTCTCACAGGCCAAACCTATCCCTTCTCAGGGTTTTCTAAAGCCATTTACACAGCATGGAAAAGTTTTGTGCTGAGCTTAGGGCTATAGGAGTAAAAGAATGTATCACCTGCAAATGCTGCTCCTGGATTTGAAACTGGGTACCCAGAGCAAACTGGGTACAAATTTAAACTGTCAGTGCTTTTCAGATAGAAATTAAGTAAAAGTGGGGTTATGTGGAAATCTGGATAAAAGGAAACTACAAGTCTGCTAAAGGTAGAAGAAAATCTGATCAAGATGAAGTGAAAAGCTGAGTACCAGACGGGATGGAAAAGGCTCTGAGTAGAGTAGAAACAGGATCCCAAACATACATGCAACAGCAAACCAGGCTGCAGGTAAAAAACATCCTGCAAGGGAAGTGTGATAATGCCTTGGTTTTAATCTCAGCTTGTCCACAGAAGAGCCCACATGAAAAAGCTCAGAACGTCGATGTTTGGCTTCTCAAACCACAGAATTTTTGTTTCTCTGTCCTCACAGAAGCACCTGTCTGGCTGTAACCCCTGCCTCGCTCACATCACACTCCCAAACCTTTACCCTGGTGAGCACAGCGAAGGACATGACCAAACCCTATCATAACGTGCACACAGAGAGGGCCACTACACATGTGTACAATTAAGGTCACACAGGCATTTCTCTGACTTTTGAGTCTCAGGCACTGCAGGATTTTGTGCTGTGCAAACATAGGATGCAGACACCCAGGAGCCTCCCCCCGGGATGGGGTGCATTCGAGAGCAGCATCCTACACCGAGGCAAAGTCTCAATGGAGTCTGCAGGAGCTGCAGGGTGCTCAGCACTTTTGAAAAGCAGAACGTTTATATTTAGACTCTTAAATGAACTTCGCAGCCTAAATTTAGGCTCCTATTTCTGACACCAAATAAAAAAAGAAAAAAAAAAAGAAAAAATCCATATGAGCCTCCAAATTTAGAGCTGGGTACCTCGACATAGTCATGTCGGAGTGAAATGTAAACCTTGCACTTCGGCCCACATTCCTATCAAGTTGATTTCCAAAAGGGGAAGCGATCAAGCACGCAATATTTTAAAAAGGAAAATAATAATCCAGACTTGCTTGTGTGAATTCCTTACATCCTGCTTTATTGCTAGCTGCGAGTCAATTGATTTGGATCTCACTTTCAGCCTCTTACACAACTGCAATTCCATCAGCTCTAACAAAAGCAAGATTTTGCAAAATTTCCATCTCAACTTCAGCTGTTAAATCATATTTCCAAAGGGAACAGTGGCATATAAAAAAGTTTTAGTCCCAGCAAAATCAGCAGGGCTAAGGCTCCTAAATCCATGCTGAAGTATTACACACCTTTCAATTTTGACTCGTATAAAATATCACTGTGCAAATATTTTCCATTTGCAGGAATCACCTGCTCCTGACAGCTTCTCAGGGAATTTTTCTTCACGTGTAATACAATCTAAACATATGTGTTGCATTAAGTTGGGTTATATCAGGTCATGCCACCTGACACAGTATATCCCAACATAATTTAATGCCATGTAAATCATTCATTACAACAAACCTAAGGAAAAAAAAAGCAGAAAAAAGCCAACTTTTCTCCCACCTCACAGGCAGCTGCAGCAGATAAAGTGTCTATATTTTCATAAAGGACCAGGTGAGCATCTGTGTTTTGGTGTTATTTCGAGGCATTTCACTACATCTCCATTTCCATGGTGGCCATAGCTACATTCCCAGCTTGCTGACAACTAGTGGTGAAAGGAAGGGAAGTTTTAGGACTTAGTTTTAGAGAATATTTTATATTTTCATAGCCAATATATTCTATGACAAAAGGAAAAATGTCAGAAATATTATAGCACAGCCATAAAATTCAATGCAGGTCCAAAGCTCAGTGAAAACCAGCAGAGGAACAGGTGGGAGAGCAGGAGAAGGGGATCAGCTGTCCCAGGAGGTGAACACAATCCGTGGTGCAAATCCATTCCCATAGAGGCCAGATTTCAGGTTCTCCCACCTCAGCTTAAGCAACAGAAATTAGTAATTCTGCATCACTTCATCAACTTCACCTAACTGGGGGTGATCAGCCTCTTTTGCTGTTCCCTATGTAAATCTGGGGAGGCAGGAGAGAACCATAGTGCAGGTTATCCCCTGCAGGAGACCCACTCCCATCACCTGGAAGCAGCACAGAGAGGTTTCTACATCCCGTTCACTCTGCACAACATTTCATCTCCATGCAGCCCTTAGAGCTGGAAAAATTATTCTTGGGGTTTTAAAGCAGGCATTGAAAATCAGCAGTTCTTCCATAAATATTAAACTATCACACTCATTATGACAAAGGCATCTGCTGAAGGCGATTATTTGTCTGAACAGCCCACACAGCGTAGGTAGAACATGGGTTATGTTAAGAGCCTGTTGTAGGATGCAGTCTTGTATCATTTTATAAAGCAGGAATTTTACATCCAAAGGGTAAAGCTTAATATCATGAATTATAACCGTAGTAAGTTATTGCTGGTTGGGTTTTTTTTTTATTTTGCAATTCTGTATTTTTAAAGTTGTCTACTTATCTGCTAGAACTGCACTGAATTGGATTTAATTGCCAAGAGAATTTTACTTTTAGCAATAGGAGTGTCTTGTGAGTAGCTACAAAAGGATTCTTGCAGGAACAGGAAAATAACATCCCTTTACACTGAAACAAACAATTACTGCTGATGTAAAAACATAGCGAGTCTCACAGGCAAGCATGAACCTTGCTTACAATTGAGATAATTTCAGCTGAACTGGCTTTAAACTCAAATTCATGCTAAAGAAGAGACTGCAAACACACCTTGAACCCTAATTCAATAATGAGATCAACAATTACACTTAAAGGTTACTTAGCACTGCAGCAGAGTGAGCAAAATCCTTTTGATCACCTATATTGTGCTGTTCATTATTTTCTTTGATGAGTAATAACACTGAAAAGCACTTGGTAAAAGAATAAAATGAAGTACAATATTTATACCTTATTACAAAGTGCATTAGCAAATCAGAGCCCCCACATTAAAGAGAAAACATCATCAATATTTGATGTTTGTCTTCTTTAACATCTAGCTGTGGTTTTAACAGCAGCAAAACTTTCAACCTTCGATCCACTGCAGTTCCCAAAAAAAGCCATCTTTTATCCAGCACACCCATGTGCTGGCCATTTTCTTACACTTCTTTGTTTCCATCTTTGTGTGGCCCTTAAACTAGAAAACGGCATTTTTGAATGTGTAATTTCAAGAGGTGAGTGGCAAGAGACATTTTAGCGAGCAAGAGGAAAGCAGTTATTTGACTTGGTGATTTCAACACTATAGTGCTTCGGGAGGGAAAATGGCACGAAGACATTGTGCTAGGCAACAGATCATGTAAACATTTCCTATGACAGTCTTTCATCATCTATAGGAACATTTACACTGCCAGATCTTGTCTTCTTTAAAAATGTCAGCTCAGTAAGTTTGATGCACATGTGCTCCTTCTGTAAGTGTCTGCTCAGGCAGACAGTTTACTAATTTGTGGCTCAGTAAGCCTTCCACTGCACCGAGCACCTTGAGGTTAGCACATCTCTAATCATTATTTGATAACAGAAATCTGTAAGCATCACATCCCTGGTAACAAGAACATTGTATCTTAGCAACCAGCCTTGATATTCAAACAATTTCATTAAAGCGTAGCACCTCTTAGCAGGTGGGTGAGTGCGGGTGTTGATAAACATTTATAACATGATCAACCATTGTGTTTGCCAACACTATAATCATCATGACAAATTTATGAATTTGTTTACAAGCTCTTAGGTACAAACCTAAGTAGGTAAACTACCTCATAGCACGTTCCTGTGTCTATAGATAGAGGCACATTCCGAGATTTGATGCTTCTTTAAATTGAACATATTGGGGAAAAGGTTAGCAGATGAACATCACATGTCACCGTAAAAATCACCATTTAAATTAAACCACAAAGGATGTGCTAGAGCAAGGGCAAGGATTATATTTCACCCCCAAGAGAGCAAGGAAATTTAAAGTTGAAACTGTCTGTAATCTATTCCCAGGTCCCCAACAGGGCATGAATGTGGACACAGTGCCCCAGCCCCTCAGGAAGGAACCTGGGGGTCACGCCCACCACACGCAGGGAGCAGCGGCTTCCTAACCTCAGCCAGAGCTTGGCAGCCCTGCCGGAGTGAGATATCAGCATAACCCATCTGCCTCTCAAGAGAAAAGGGCAAAGCTCAAATTATTTCACTTCATCAAACACAGCACACCTATACCCAAGAAGGATGACAGGCTGTGAAGAAAGCAAATGCACCACCTTATTTGGGAAATGCAGCTTGGACATCCTCAGTCATGCTCAGCAAAGAGGGCTCACATAAACATCATCTGAAGTGAAAGCACTGCAGGCCAGATTAGCTGAATTTTGCTTAGAGAAACACAGGAAATCTTTTTCTGTTCTGGGTTAGAGCTCTGTCCCTTGTTATCCCAGAAAAGCTCATCGTATAATGCTGTTCATAAACTACTTAGCTTCATCTTAAAACTAGTTAACTTTGTTAACCCCGTAACTTCCATGGGAAGTTTTTTTTCCAGAATTTAGATAATTTCAGGACTCTTAATCTGGGGCTGATTTTATTTATGGCTCTTGAATACTCGTTTGTTCTCATGCCAATATCGTCATTTAACTGAGACCACTCAACCCTTCTTGGTGTTTACATCCCCCCTTTTTTTTTCAGCACAGAGCAATCACGACCCCTCTTAGTCTTCATTGTTGCTAGGCTAAACAAATTGTGCTCTTTTATGGCTATATTACATCAACACAACCCCGTAGAGGGCAATAGGTTTGCTCTTTTGTAATCAAAACCAGCATTTGATCTCATGAACTTAAATGGAAATATCCTTCTAGGAGTGTTACTTTCTAAAGTGATTTCCAGTGTTGAGTTGCTGCCCAGAGGGGCAAGGGGGAGAGGAAGGGGACAGCCAGAGAAAGTGAACTGGCCAGCCCCGGGTCAGACAAACTGACCGCTCCGTTTGCAATTTCATGTGCCAGCTGAAGTCACTCAGGGCCTTTGGAGGGCCAGATTTTGTGCAAGGGTTTTTGGCTGCCAACCTGAGTTATGAAATCACTTATCTACCCAAATCCACCTAAAAGTGTGAGTCTCTCCACCACTTATTTTCCCTGTAAGGTGAAGTCACCTTTACCATATCACAGGGCTCTCTGAGAGCAACACCCTCGGGCAATAACATCCCCTGTAATGAGCAAGGATCACACAGACTCGGGTCCAAACACACTCTCAGATTCAAATTTTATTGTCTTACATTGATATTGTGGACACCAAGCCAGCCTGTGGTTGGAAGGCCGTATCTAGAAACTTCCAGACACTCCTTTTCTGTGAGCATAGCATCCTCATAGCATTAGCCATCAGCCAGATACCTTTCCACGTTGCCATCCCTGGGGTAGCATATGCCAGGAAGCAAACAAAGGCAACAAGAGTGGCAAAAATATTTAAGCTCAATAGGTAGATAAACAGAATACATGTCATACTCCAGCTTTGTGTCTGATTAATGGATATTTTACTAAAAGAAATCAGAAGAAAAATTCTTGGAACAGTCAATAACTCCTTGATATGTCAATCTAGTCTTTAAAATGACCTGTTCTCCTTTTCAGTGACTGGTTTGCACTAATCTCTGCAAGCAAACCCAATAATAACTTTGCTTGAGCTGCAGTGTGTGTTTAAAATTTACCAAAAGGTGGAAGATGGAATGCAAGCAAGAGGAAAAACAGGAATATGAAGTTTGTACCTTGTACCTATGGCACCCAAGGTAACACCACCGCATCACTGATTTCACACTGGGCACGTTACATCAGGCTATTAATCTACCTGAAATACCTGGGGCCAAGTGAAGCGTTCTGAAATAGGTAACTGAGACTTCCTTTTGGAGGTTAAAGTCATCCACCGCAAAAAAGGAATAACGCATTTTGTCACTCTAGCTTTATGTCTTTGTGGTTAACTTTGCTCCCAGTGCTAAGATACGATGATAATCCTACAAACTACAGCTGGGAAAGGAAACCCACCTGATACAGACTAATGTTTTGGTGGGGGTTTTCCCCTTTCTTTTCCTTTAAACCAACTGTCCAACATTGTAAAGCTACATAAGTTTTAATTACATATCTGAAGACACTTTTTAAAAAACCAGAAACAACTAAGGACTGCAGTAAACTATAGAAAGTACTACGCACACACTTCACTAAACAAGTGGCAAGTACACATGCACATCAATCATATACATAAAAAACCAGAAATTTACAAATTTGAGGCAGTTCCACATCAAAAAGAAAAGGAACCTATTTTAAGCAGAAGACCAAGTAAATCTATATTTTCTCCTATACAAACAGAATGCAAATTTAATTTCCAAAGGTACACCCTTTTTTGTTATCAGACAATATTTAAAAAATTGGCCAGCTGTGGCTTCTCACTCCTCAAATTCACCTTCTATAAAAATGGGAAAACTTGAATCTTATCTCCTTTCCTGAAAGCTATCATTTTCAAGGCACTCTAAACCTGAAGATATTTTTGGAATAGCGTCTTCAGAACAGGCTGAAGAAACACCATAAAGAACAACACCACTTGCACACAGAAGTCAAATTCACATTCGTTAGCAGGAATCTTTATACTCTGTGTTTTCATAGCACAACAGAGTCTGAGCTACGGAGTGATGACAGCATTAAACTGGAAAGAAATTTTCTCCTTCCCCTTCAGCGTATTTCTTTTGCAGGACACATGTTTAGCAGTCAAAGAAGAGAAATGAATCAGTAGTGCTGCAAAAAATTTCAAGTCTGTGTTAAAATTTCTAAATGCAGTTTAAAATGGGACAGGTTTAGAAGAGAGAAAGAAGACTTTGAGGTGGTCTTCAGGCAGTGTTGCTCTGCTCTCTTACTCCACCCATATACTATTCATAGAAAAACCCAGTATTTTGGGTTATTATTTTTCCAACTGCCTCAGATTGCATCCGTTCCCCATGAAAGATAAGTAAAGGTGCACATGAAGCCAAAACCTGGTAAGAAACCTCCCTCACTGCACATCTTGCTTGCTAATACTCTACTAGCCCAACTTCCAAGTCTGTCCCACACCCCTGCCACAGAGGAAGCCACCTGACAACACTTTCTGGGCACACAAGGCAGAGGCAAGGACACATTGCCCAGGTCAGCCAGGAACAGACACAGGGGTGATAATAAAACATGGCTCTACAGAGGCAATAATAATTTAACACCCCCACGGGCTGGTTAAATGTTATCCCTGTTGTGCAGTTTGGGAAAACTGACAGAGATGGTACTAAGGCTGCATGGAGCCACTCAGACATGGAGTTTGACCTCCTGGGATTCAGGTCCCCATTTTTATATCCAGAATCAACGCCCAAAAAAAGGGGAAATGGATGTTTTCAGATACAGAGATTTCTGGGGGTGAGAGGGGCAGTTTCTAATGCATTTATGGCCTTCCCCAAAGCAGCTATAGGACTGCTCTAGAGTTTTGGCTCACAAAAGGAGAAGGAACACATGCTGAGGCCACCTGTGGCTCCACACTCCCCTCTTTCATTCCTCATCCCTCTCCTCCCCTGCTTCCTGGGGGGAACCGCTTACAAAGAGACACACCATGGGTATCTGGGAGGTCCCATAAATTTGAAATTTCCGTGATTCAAACTCCAGCAAGCTGTTTTTACCCATACTGGGCCAGGAGCAGCAGAATGGGGAGAGTGTGCTGAGAAACAGGGTCCTACTGCACCAGCTGGGGGTAACATTTTCTTACAACCAGCACAAGATACCACAGCTGATGCCTGAAGATAAATATACACCCTTTCATATTTAACCAGCATATTTTGCCTTTTCAGCACAACGCTGAAATCTGTTTAATTTTCAAACTGCCAATTGAGATCTTCCTGACATTTTCAGTGGAGAAGGACAAGACGACCAAGGCTGAAGATGCCCACACTGAGCACTGCAGCTGACATCACTCTGGGCCCAGGACAAAAATGCCACCACAAGAGATGGCAGAAAAGCTCACTCCAACACCACTACACAGCAGCTTCCAAGGCTCCAATATTTGTTTTACAATCACTAAGCAAAGTCCTCCAAAAACTTTTTGCTAACTTTAGGCAGTTGAAGTGCCCATTCCAGTCCCAACACAACAGTTTAAGGACTTAAAATTTTTGTGCTGATATACTGGGCTGCTGTGCTCTAGAAACATCCTTTTCCTTGATTCCCAGCAGAACTTTTTGTCTGAAACAGGCGCACAAAACCTAAACCCACCACAAACCAGGTAAAGCTGAGTGTCATACTGGTCTGAGACAACTTGTGGGCCACCTACTTAGTACTATCACACTAATTAAGAATGTTCTAGCAGCAGGGGAAGGTGGAAAACACTTTGGATGTTTTGCTGAATCTCCTGGAGTTGTATGAATTTCCCAGCTTTAGTCCTTCAGAAGCCCATCCTATAGATTAAGATCTTGCAGTGGTCAGTTAAATTATATATGTTTTTCATTAGAAGCCTAAAGATAAATATGAATTCATAAGTGTGTGTACATACACACACATCTGTAGGATTTAATCATTCAGATCACAGTGGAAAGTAGTTTTAACACAGCAGTGAATTTTGCCTTTCCAGTGCGTTAGAGAAGAGAAAAAAAGTAGAGCTGTGTATGAACATAAATCAGAGTGACCTTTACCACTTCTTTAACTCCCAAGGAAAAGCTATTGCATTTTAGGGAAAGAATAGTCTCCATTAAAGAAAGAGACAATCAGCCCATTAGGTCAATTTTAATTTTAAGACCAGAATATTTAATACTCCCTTTGATTATGAATTGTATTAATGTGATTAAAATCGTCTAATAAAAAGAATCCTAATCCCAGACCTTCTGTCATATAAATATATATGGTTCAAAATATTTCAGTGCAACTTAACATTTGTAATAAGGTCCATAATTTATTAAAATCATAATCTAACCACATTTAAATTAATTTTAAAACTCAAAAATATACACTCTTACCATCTTACTGTCTGATATAAAAGAATGCCAGGAAAATCATGTTTTTTAGTCTTTCACTTCTCTCCTGATTGTGTGACCACCTCTACAACATAAAAACATGTTAAAGGACTCAAACTCCATCAGATACTGGGAGAGATGAGTGACAAAAGCTAGAGGCAGAAATCCTAACGTTTTCCTGAAGAATCTTTGTTATTATTTATAAACACTTTTTTTCCTGTTGCTGTAACACAACTAGGAGACATATGCAGATAGATAAAACACCAAATGTTTATTTTTTTAATTTGTTTTTTTTTTTTTTTCTATGTTTTAAAGTGATCTCTGCATTATGCAGGCTTTTTCCTTCAGATCACTGTTACAGTCTTCCGAGGCAGGCTGCAATCCCCGTTTGACTCATCACATTATGTGCTCGTATTAAGTTTTGCATTAAATCCCAGTGCCATCTATAACTTGCTACTAATATCTTTACACCACTGAGGCTTTGATATTTGATGGAAAGCCCCTGAAACCTCACCAAGGGTCTCATCAAATCAGGCAAGCCTCACTTTGCTATGTACTTACCAAGTGAAGCATATATTCAAGTGAACCCAGTTTGAGGAGTCCATGGTTAGTTAATCAGCTATGAAAAGTTTTTTCAACCTATTGTTTTTAGCAATACAGCCAAAATTCTGTGAAATGGCATCCCTCGCTGCTCTACTTGAATATCAATGCTTTACCTGAAGAGAATCAAAATGGTATCTCTCCCTCCCACTAATTCCTGACTTCTTGCTTAGTGCAATGCATCTAAAGAAATGAAACTTATTGAATCAAGTTTAATGACATAATAAATTCTTCCCTTCAGACAATGTTGAGGCTTAATTCACTAGAGCACTTTAAGCCTTTGCCTTTAGCATCTGATGGGTCATTAGTCTGTAATCCAGCAGCTAGCCTGTTTGGAATCTAAACTAAATCAGGGACCATATCAGTAGTTTCTGAAATATGACTGGCAGGTCAAGTGGCCTCAAAAAGACTGCCTGGGGCAGTTAAGACTAGGATAGGGCATGACTAGAACACAACCAGTGATGAATCTGGAAGCGTGTACTCAATAAAGACTTCATTCATTCTAACTCACTAAACAGCAGTTCTTCAAATGACTTGACTTATATTTTTGATGTTTTTAACCAGTAGGTCATGCAATAAAATTGTCCTGTATGTGCCAATAGGCTTAACACACAGATCATTGACTTGCATGCTTGGGCATATTTTATTTATATTTTTCCCTCAAGTTTTTCCATAGCAGCCTGAAAAAGGCAATAGAATCACTGCCATGTGGGAAAACATGTAATCTAAAGGACTTAGATCATAGAATTTTGAAGAGCAGAAAGTTTGATGAAACACCCTTTTGTCCAAAAAAGAAAAAACAACCGACTCTGAAATGCCAGTTCCTACACCTGGAAAGTCACATTCTTGAGATGCTACAAATGATCTCTGCTCCCAGCTGAATATTTCTCACATTACGTATTAAAAACACTCCACATACAATAATTCTAGGGCTTTTCAATACAAGCCAGAAAACCAACTCCATTTCAGAATTTCAGCTGGACTGTTTCAGGCTTATTGGAGAGGAAAGTGTGCTGTGCTCATCTCCAGCACCCTCCACCACAGCATTCACTGAACGCTCCTAAGACTTGATTCAAAGTCCACTTCATTCAATTGACCCCAGTGGTCTTTAGATCAGGCCCTTAATCTGTACATTGCACTCATAATCAGTAACAGCTTAGTTAGAGGACATCTTTTTTTTTTTTTTCTTTTGCACCCATCATTTCCCAGATTAAACAAAACATTTCCAAACCCTTTAAAATCAGACCGGCACTTCTGGCAGATACAGTGTGGCACATGCCGTAGTCGAGGTTTAAGTGGTGTTTACAGTTAAAAAAAAAAAACGAAACAAAACCAAAAAACCCACAGTGGGGGGAAATAAATAAACACACAATCTTGACACTTTGACTTCCAGAAAATACCCTGAACTGTGCTTCAGTTCTGATGGCCGTAGTGGTTTCTCAGTGGAGACAAAGGCACATCGGCACCAAGCAGGGAGTGAAAAGGAAGAGTAATTCTGGTTTGGAAACAGAGCACGGGGCTGGGTTATGAACTACAGACCAAGTTCCCCCACTGTCCCTAGAATACCAAAATGCCAGGACTCAAAAGGCAGACAGGATAATCTCAAGATCCCCGCTCTCAGGAGTGACAGGAGCCCACAATTGCCCCATTTAAGAGTCACCTTCTGCAGAGCGGCTGTGTGAAATTCAGCAGGGCAAATCCCAAAATATCCCCAATTAGAAAGATAACTCATTTCCAGATCCAGCCTGCTCAAAGTTGTCTACAGTTTAATTTAAATATGCATTAAACACACTGTGTAGCAGAGGCAAAATTACTTATTGCTTTAAGCATGCCCATGCTATTTTAAAATAGCCTGGCCGTCATGAGCATTTCTCCTATTATCTTTGGTGACATTTAATCAGTGCTTAAATGTTGGGAACACAGGGGAAAGAAATCAGGTTATATATTTGGGAAGGCAACTCTTAGAAATTAGGCTTCTTTCCAAAAGAAAACTTAACCAGTTGCTCACTGCCTAAGCAAACAGAGTTAACACTTAAATTTTCTCCTGGTAGGAGGAAAGTCACAGCCCAGCCAGAGTCAAATCCTTTTGGGGACACACTACCAAAGCTGAATTCAAATTCCCAGAAGACTCAAACCAATAACTTCAGCCTCTGTACAGTAAGATTCTCTTTTTCCCTGTGCCTCACACACTACGGAGGTAGAAGATATTTACAGAAATGAGGAAATGTATTTTTTTTTTTTCATTTATTATTGAACTATTAAAGGCACTCTGTCATTTGGGATCTCCCTCCATCTCTAGCCTTTGTATTCCAAGGTACTTCAGCAACAGCAGTAAGTGAAACTAAAATGCCAATTGAGATTTGCATTATAAATGGCATATACAAAGAGATTTTTTAAACTTCGGTTGATCTAGCATATCAAAGATCTTTTTCTCTCTTTTTCTAAGCTACTTCAGTGACTGTATTGAAGTGAACTGAAAGGATTAGCTTGAAAGTGGCAAGAAATCTGGCATGCAAAGAAATAAATTTTTTTCCCCCACACTTATTTCTGTTGAACTCTTCATTATATGGAGGCCCCTTTCCTCTTCTGAAATGCATTTTGCTCTGTCTCTCTCAAGCCGTCCTGTGCTGTGCCAATACCAAACAAGGTGAAAACACAAAGTGTGCAAGAGCAGCTCCTGACACTGCTTCCTTCAGCCCATCTTCAACCTTCTGCACTGCTAAACCGAGCACCAGAGTGAAGATTGCAACACATTTACTCATCATTTCCTCTTTAGCCAGAGCTGGAGGTAAATCCAGTGGCACTAATGGCATCTGCCTCTCCCACACTTTATCCTGATGCACTTGCCTACAGTACAGAGCTCCTTGTGACAGGGATACACATTCCAGAAACACACAGAGAGGATGTTCTCTGCTTCCCGAGGAAATCACATGCTCTTTTCACTACCTGCAGTGTGGTTAGCACAGCCTTACTCCAGTAATGTCTATCTGGGAAAAATGAAACAGCATGGAAAAGTCGCCAGGGGAAGAAGAGCAGAAGGAATGACTCAGCTGTGAACCTGGATTCAGACAAAAATGACTAAGAGCTCCCAAAATCAAAAAAAAAAAATTCACAGCTGCTGATATCAATTCTCCACTCAGATGTGTTCCCATTTAGAAAACTTACAAGTTAGATTATGCTTTAAAAATACTCGTCACTCTATGGCTCCCTACCTAGCTTGCCCCATTTCTTTGAACAATTAAGCAAACCAGCTGCATTAATGCTTTGAAACAAAAGCCCTTTTTGTTTACTGACAAGTTCAGTGACAGTCCTAGCTAAGTCTCAGAGACGAGCTCCCAGCCTGTGTTTGGTGAAAGGCTGAAGGTCTGAGGGGAAAGCAGAGGCTGGCAGGCACAGGCAAGGGGAAAGGTTTGGGTTTCCCAAGCTGGGGCTGAGTCAGAGCTCAGGACTCCCTTAGAGCTCCGTGTTTATGGAATAAATCGTTATTCCCATCGCAGACGCAGTCACTGCCCGCTCCAAGCTCATTGCTCTTACATCAGTGACTCCACAGCAAGATTAGACAGACATGCAGCAGGGAAAAAATCCACCTCAGGACACCGTAATCCCCACTTTCCCGACAAATTTGTTTGTGCCAAGGCAGCCCAAAGGCCTGCAGGAGAAACAATGTGTGTCCAGGCTGCCGGCCGAGGACAAACTGTGGGACACTCAGAATACCCAAAATATAGGGAATGTTACTCCAGACATAACAAAATACAGCTTGTAACGACACGCCACTGAGATGGCCTTTAATGCGCGGCTTCTAGAAGTTGATTTATCGGCAACTAATTACAGAAAATACTGGGGGGTTTCTTCACATCACACAGGCCACAATAGATGCTCCATCCCTCAGTGCTGATGACACGGGCACCCTGTCAGAGCTGAATAGCTGCCTACTGACCCCTCCTCTTCACCAAGGGGGACTTGCTAATGTCCTGGGCTAAAACTGCCAGCACCAGCTGGCAGGCACGCTCGTGAACCGACGAAACCCACCCCGAAGACAAGAGAGACCTCTGCAACCTGCAGAAGCAAGACCAGAATTTCTCCTTGCTCCCAAGATTAACTGCAGGAGAGTGCTCCAACAGCTATTCATCACCACCAGCACCTAAAGCCTTCCTTACTGCATATATCAACGTGTCGAGGGCTGTGACTAATGGAAAAGGCACCACCCTATAAAAAGGAATAAAAATGAAGGCACCATCAGTAACAAGCAGCAAGTCAGCTGTATCAAGCTAATTTTTTTTTATGTAAAGATTTGAAGTTAATACACACTCAAAAAAAAAAATCAGCCTTCTTATTAATCTCCTGATAAAGAAATGCAAAATATTAAATCAGTTTAGGTTTACTTCAAGCAGCCTTAAAGAGATAAATAAAACTAGGCTTCCAAAATGCCCAGGGAAGCGACACAAGCCCGTGATCCCGCAGAGGCTGCAACGATGCTGAGCCACATGTAAAATACTGTTTGCATCCGTGAAGTTCAGCACACAACAGACTTCCGAGAAGAGAGCAACGTCAGATAAAGGTGTAGCTGTATTAATAATTATATTTATTTTTGGTCCTGCTCTCCTATAAGTGTGAATACAGTTAGAGGAATTAATCAGCCTCTGGGTGCTCACAGAGAGAGCCCACTTTCTGTAACGACCCACCCGACTGGGTCAGCCTGAGCCTGATGGCAGAAATGAGCAATAAAAAGTTTAACACTGTCTGAAATAATCCCGGATTTCATTTAATCTCCCTCCTAGTACTAAAAATAACAGAAAGCAATAAAATCTCAGATGGTGCATATTGCAAGAGCCGGCGTTTAATCTCGCTGATGAGAAAAAGAAAAAGCGACAGACCCCTTTCTCAGCTTCCCAACGCTCCCAATTTTGATTCTTTTCCTGCAGCTCTGGAATATGCACCTACTTCCTTGAATTAACAGATCTCCAAATAACACTCATAGGAACTATTTTCCTACACATAAAGTTGATTTCTCTGTTCAGAAGAGTATAACTGGCTTTGGGATGAAATATAAAAGAGTTGCTAAAGCCAGTAATTTCCTAAGCCACACATATGGCTTCTAAGTTTAATAGCAATTATGTCATTTTTATATATGATTCACTTGATGTTGTTTTCATGTGAATCATTTGACATATATAACTCTGGCAGATTTCTTAAATAAGCATATCACCAGAGACTAAATTACTAATCAATTAACCGATTTCTCCCTTCCCCTTCCCCCATCTTGGCATGCAATTAGGAGAGAAAACTAAACTTAGAAAGGCACTTGGAGAAAATGAGGTTTGATAAACCATGGGGGTTTTACTCTGGGGGGAGGAAGGGGGTTGCAGAGCAATAAACTGGGGCCTACAGCAAGCAAACACTTGCAAAGACTTTGTGTTCAAATGTCTCCCTGCCAGGACCTGAAGTAATACACACTCGCACCCAAGCTTTCTCCAGCACCCCAAATATCGTGCAGCCACCCTGGGCACAGCTCACAGGGCTGCAGCCCTTCATCCCTGCCTTGCAGGAGCACAAATGTGGCCACGAACACCTGCTGTTCAGCACTTGCACAGGTGCAGCAGGGACACCAGCACCCCCAAATGCACGAGGTTTTAATTCTCACTTCTCTTCTTGCTGGGGATAACAGGGGAGGCCAGTGCTGCGGAGGGAACAGGGAAGGAAACAGCCCGGTTGGAGAGGTGTTTACAGTTCTCTTGCCCGACCTCCCTGTGCTCTCACCACAACACGCACCCTTCTTTCCAGAAGAAATTTCATACCCTGCAACACCCCTTCCCCTTTTTTAAACCGTTCGCCACCCTGGTGCTCAGCAACCTGTGCCTCGGCCACAGGCGCAGACCAGCCCTTCCTCCCCTTTCCTGGAGACACACAGCTGGGCATCCCCTTCCAGCCCCACGCCACCTCAGCTCCCAGCAATAGGCAGAGAGGGTTTATTTCACTAGCTTAACTGTTTTTAACACATTTCCTTTAGCTCCCAGCTCAATATATAAAGGCAAAACACCTGACACACTGCATTTATGGGCCTCGAGTGAACCAGCCACAGGCATTTTCCACACCCTTCTCGATATTCTGCTTGGGGACCAGGCATCTTTCAGAAGGAAATCCACTTCTCTTAGTATAAAAATGCCTTGAAAATTGGTTGTAACATCTTCAACTCTAACTGCATGCAAAGGCAGGCTATACCTACAGCAACTTCCCACCAATATTTTGTTTTCCTCTTATAAACTCTGCTAGTCCTCACTCACGAACAAGGCAAAGATAGCTGCTCTGAGCAGTTTCTGAGAGCTGCTATCTGTGTACTTTGGCTGGTATCAAAAGAACAATTAAGCACACACTTAATGTAATCACCCAAGTAAATGCACTAACTCCCTTAGGACAACCTTATTTGTTTGTTTTATTTAAGAACATATTCAAGAGATTTGTTTGAAGAAACGAAAGCAAACAGCAAGACCAGCACTCAACTACTAAATATCCACAACACCAACCACTCCAAATCTTTTCCAACACAAAAGAAAAAAAAAAAAAAAATTTAGGTTTCACTGTCCAGCTTTCAAACACAAAAAGTTCCTAAGCCACCACAAGAGAGAACCCAAATTTTGTTTTCCCACCTCCCATAGCTGGTCTTACCTTAAAAATGAGTGTGTTCTTTCTTCTGTCCTTCTCTCCTTCCTTCCTTCAGTCCTCGAGCCAAGCAAGTGGTAAGCCCAGCTCCTCTGATATAGTCACCTCCCTGCAATCAGGCCCAAATGAAGGCACCTCTGCTTTCTGGAGCAGCCAGAGCACACCTGGGAGCAAGGAAGGAGGGGGATTAAAGCCTGTAAGCCAAGCCAAGCCATCTAAACTGCTGAGGGACAGGGGTGAGGTTTACAAATGGACATCTACTGAGACAGTAATAATCCTCCTGCTAGGGTGAGCAGGCACCCTAATCACCTCTCTCTGTTATTCATGGCATTCACATAAAGTAAAATTACTTACTTAGATGAGAGTCATATTCTAGAAAATATATTCTAGCCCTTTACCTGATTCACAGTAGAAACTGGTTATTTCATTATCCCAAATCATGGTGATGAAAGAATAGAATCATTAAATCATTTAAGTTGGAAAAACCCTCTGAGACTGAGTCCAACCATTAACCCAGCACTGCCAAGTCACCACTAAGCCATGTCCCCATTGTGCCACTCTGCACTGAGGTGGCCTTGCCTTGAATATTGGGTGCAGTTTTGGGAAAGAGGAGGGTAAGACACTGATCTCTTCTCTGTGATGGTCAGTGACAGGGCCCGANTGGTCAGTGACAGGGCCCGAGAGAATGGTTAGAGCTGTGTCAGAGTAGGTTTAGGTTGGATATCAGGAAAAAGTTCTTCACCCAGATGTGGCTGGGCACTGGAAGAGGCTCTCCAGGCCAGCGGTCACAGCACCAAGGCTGAGAGAGCCCAGGAAGTGTTTGGACAATGCTCTTGGGCACTTGGTGTGACTCTTGGAGATGGTCCTGTGCAGGGCCAGGACTTGGACTTGATGGTCCTGGTGGGTCCATTTCAACTCAGCATATTCTGTGATTCTGTGGCACTCATAATGTCCCTTGTTTTTAACAGCTGAAACACCCTAAGGATGAGATGGACTTCCCTGGTGGAAACACCCCAGAGACACCAGGATAAGTCAGCTTGGAGGTGAGCTGTGTTCACACTGATGTGAGCAAGCCCGTGAGCATTTTTTTTCTCATAACAATGGTCCATCCTCCTTCTGTTCACTCATTATTTCAGGTGCCTATCCCAGCTGCTCATGCTCAGATGTTGCAGATTATCGCTGATAGGAGTTCTTCACTCCTAGAAGTTTTGTTCATTTTCATTCAAAACCTGTTTTTTCTCCCTTTTCCTTCTGCTGTACGGATCTGGCAATCTGGTTTTATAAAACAAACGATTCCCCAAAGATAAGTGTGCTGACAGGAATCAATACAGCTGGTTTGACTCCCCTGAGACATGGCTTGTTCAAGGTGAAAAGCCTGCTGGGTTTTCTTTATCTGGCTGGTTAACAACTGTTATAAATAAGGAAGTTCTGAGCAAGAGAGTTCATAGAGTCAGAGAATGTCTTGAAGGGACCTTAAAGACCACGGGCAAGGACATTTTCCCCTTGTTCAGGTTGTGCAAAGCCCCATCCAGCCTGGCCTTGGACACTTCCAGGGATGGAGCAGCCACAGCTCCTCTGGGCAACCTGTGCCAGGGCCTCACCCTGTC
Organism: Callaeas wilsoni; assembly: GCA_013398955.1. Lineage (NCBI taxonomy): Eukaryota > Metazoa > Chordata > Aves > Passeriformes > Callaeidae > Callaeas > Callaeas wilsoni. The sequence continues at coordinate 73,557 of VWPU01017833.1, read as the reverse complement.
CTCCCTGTGCATACCTGGCAGGACCATGTTCCCTACCTGGGAAAGAGGAACTTCAGCCTCCAAGGTGTGACTGTATCATGGTGGACCAGCTTCAGAACACCCACCTAGCTCCTGGGCATGACACTCCTCGCAGCATTCTCCAGCGAGGTGTTACGTGACGCTGCCATCTTTCCCCCACATCATGAACATTATCTGTGCTGCTCTGGGTGCTACTGGTCCAGTGTTCATCCAGAACCCTACCTCTGTTTTGTGAATACTCAGTTCCCTTTGAAGGGTGCCCAAAGACCTGCTGCCATCAGCTGTGGCTTCCAGGCAACCACATGCACTTCCCCAAAGCCTCAGAAAACACCGAAGCTTGAGCACTTCTCAAAAGTGAATCCCCCTGCCTGCTTTTTTGATCCTGTTCACTCCATGCACTTGATTAATACAGCCACATTCTGAGGATGCATGTTATCAGCACCACATGCCCTGGTCTAACAGAAATCATGGCAAAGTATTAGTAATAAAATCCCTGCTTTGCAGAAAAAGCAACAGCAAAATGTTCCTACACCACGTACCAAATGGCACGTCTTCTGTGGCATCCCCACCTTCCTCGCCTCCCTCTTCCTGTGGCTGGTCCATCTGTCCTCACTTGGGAGCTCTGATTTCACACATCTTTCCCCACCACATCTCCCCTGCTCGCTGAGCGCTCCTCAGACGCTCCGCGATTTGCAATCCTGCAGCAGTTGCACTGTGCGGTTTCCCAGCGCTCCCGGGCTGCCCCGACTTCTGTATTTCCTGCTGCCAACAACCCCACCTTGCCCCCATTGCCAGCCCCCCCAGGGCGCTGTTTCCACCCACCTCACGCGGTCTGTGCTCTGGATGTCAGCAGTGTGAGCTCCTCACCAGCTCTGCCTGCCGAGTTCCGCTCACCCATTCCCTGCCATAACCAAAGGAAATAATCCTGCTGGCAGGAGGATGGAGAAAATTTTGCAAAGTGGCCGTATCCTTCGTCTGTTCTGCTCCCCATTTGCCCCTGTAGACTCTCCACACCAGGAAGGCTGGTGATGGCGTGCTGAGCTGTGTCTCCATGGATGTCCAGCTCAGCAGCTCCCACTCTACTCAACCCCCTTAAGAAACTTTCCCAATCCCAGAGGAGTCCTGAGAAACATTCACACAAGGAAGGCTTCCCAGATGCAGAATCCTCGGTGGCAACAATCTCTGCAGTCCCAAACCTGATGTGATCCAAGCTTGGACTGGACCTGTCATACCTGCTCTGAAAAATTCACAGGCTAAAAACTCACTAGAAAAGGAGCAGAGCAGCTCTTTTGCTATCAGAGCAAAACAACATAAAAATATTAATGACCATCCTTGCTTCCCCACGACTTACTTGGCCAACCAGGAAACACCTAACCTGGTTCCCTTTAAAAGTTATCGTACGCCCTGTAGCAAAGATATTAAAATTTTCCAGGTTTTTCTCTTCCTCAGATTGATTGATACTGCAAAAGGACAGACAAAGCTTGGAGTAGAGGAATTTTCAGGAGTCTTTCTAAAGTAAATTTTCTATATTTAGTGAAATTGCATGCCGCTGATACATATTATTGGCCTACAGAATGAGACTCACCCACCCAAGGAAAAGGATTAACTGAAATATTGCCATTTCTAGGAATTAAAGTTATTGGAATTCAAGCCGAAGCCCATTTCCTATACGCAATCTTAATGTGATCCTCAGGGAGCTCTGAAATTATCATCTTCAAGTAAGTGATCTTTTCATGCAATTTTATTCTAGCACTATATCTAGGTATCTTCTCCATAACTTCTATGTCCACAAGCTTATTTATCTCCTTGCTAAAGTTCAAAATCTAATTTCCAACACAGGTTACTTACTGTAATAAACTGTACAAGCTTTAAAGTGACAAGTTGAAAGATACAATTTTTTAGAGTTATGAATTAATAGCCATATATGTCAAAGAAAGTGCCAACTTTTTCATATTTATAGATATATTATTGAAATGATAAAAAATGAACTGAGGAAAGAGAAAAGAAGTGAGGAGAACTACATATAATGAATCAAACATACTTAACAAGACATGTACAGACACTTTAGTGTGCATCTCTTTTATTACATTACATTAATCAAATTCTGCTAAAGACATCCATCTAAGCGAAGTGTCACAGTGATATTCTATAAAAACATTCTTTTGAAAAAGAGTCTTCCCTGACAGCAGTATCAACTCCACTGTCTTAAGTGATTGTCAGGACTGCATTACTCAGAAATTAAGAGAATTTATGTAAGTGCCTCACGCGCTCCCCTGAAGAAAAAAATAATTTAATTGGAGGAAGTGTACAAACTCTGATAAAGGCTGGTAAAGCAGGGATAAGTGATTTCACTTAGGGAAGCATGAATGAGGTTTTTTTTCTGCTTCTTCCTCCTGTGGTTCCCAGCACCGACAGACTTTCTTAGTCTGGAAAATCCTGGAAGAAAATCCTCCCTTCTGCTAAAATGGGCAGAATATGTGCACTTCTGCTAAATTATCCAGCAAGACCTGATCAGCTGAGATTTAAGGCTTTTTTTCTCCCTCCATGTATTTATTTATTTATTCTAATGAGCCTACAAACAGCTCTCGGGCAGGCAATGGAGGTTTCTTTGCCATGCAGATGTGAAGCCCAGATGTGGCACAGCTTGGCATGGCCTGGTTCTGCGGAGCAGAGACGGTTCTGGCAGGTTGGACACTTGGGTCGTGGCCACGTGTGAGCTCAGGTTTACATCAGACAAGATCTTCTGCCTTTCTATTGCCAGGCAGATGCTGCTAACCCGAAGTAACTCAGCATTTTTACCTCCTGTTGTACCTGTGTGTTTCTTAGTGGGATTTATAACAGGTCATCGTTTGTTGCTTAAGAGGAAAATTATGTGGAATTAAGAATCCGGTTTAATTGTTGCATTATTTCATCTCCTTCTTTAAAACAGTCTGACCCAGGATTGCTTAACTCTGTCCCCACCTAGAAAAAATATGAATGCTAAAATTCTCATCAAATAGAGAATTTGGACGAGAAGAAGCTACTTTCAGACTCCAGTGCCAGCAAGCCACAGCGAACGAGGGGTGAAGGGTATTGCATCGCTTCTCCATTATTCAGAGGCAGTGGGATTCATAAATCCACGGAGGTGACGTCCATTAAGTAGCAGTAAGGTAGTGCTGGCATTCCCACTCAGGTCCGGGCTTCCCATTGTATGGGGGGGTTGGGTTGAATTCCCTGCAAAGGAAGGGAAAGCTCCTCAGGGTAAGCCCTGAGTGATGTGGCATCAAGTGTCAAAATATAAGACAAGGAAACAAGGCACAGGGAACAGTATCATCTAAATGATTCACCGGCAGATCACAAAAGCAACGATTTGCTCTTCCCAATTATTCTCTAATTTCACTAATCAAACTATTAAGCCTGGATGTTATTCAGAACTCAAAGTCAACACTACAAAAAAAGCCAAACATGAAATCCACCATTTGCATAACTTATTAAGTGAAATATGGAATTCATGTGACAGACAGAATGTCAACTTCAAACTGTGTTTCCAGCCACAGCGAGAGCTGTTTGATCTACACGGGTTAGTTCCCTGCTCAGGCAAAAATCACACACACGCACACACAAAATTTGCCAAACCCGTCAATGCGGTGCAATTTTGCAGCGAACTCTGTAAGTGCAGGAGAACTGTGAACACGCAGGATCAAAATTCTGCCACAAATTCAAACTAATATTTACCGAACACCCAGTTCACTGCTCGCTCAGCTGCTCTTATCAATGTTATAATAAACTATAAATCCTAGCGAGCCCTGAGGCAACTTAACTGCTGTAGTGATGCTGGAGGGTGATTAGGAAAAAAACTAAAGATAAGATCCATTGTTTTTTTCATGGTTGTGCACATCATTTTTCTATTTCTGATGCTTTATGTGTGATAATCTGAGCTTCCTCAGAGGTAAATTCTCATCTAATCATAAGTCCCCACACATCAACAGAACATATCCTATGTGGTCTAACAACAAAAAAACCAGAGAGCAAGAAGTGCTTCATTAACAACATGGATTTAACCTACCGTAATCTCATTTTTAGGCTGCAACAAAAGCCCTGGAAAAGGTGAAAATTAAAAGATGCCACCTAAAGAGCTCTCTAAAATTAGAATTAATTTTAATCTGCCTGAAAAAAAAATCTGAATGGTGCTGAGAGCTGTGAAGAGGGGGGTTGTTTTAAAAATATATATAATATCAAACAAAAGGAACAAGCAGCCCTGTTTTTTAAAAAAGCAGGGCAGACATCATGTTCTGCTGGTCAGATTTATACCTAAACCACATGAAAATGTATCGGCAGGGCCCATCCTGTGGCATTTCTGACATGTACAATGCACAGGGGTGGGACCCCAGGTGCAGCCAGGTAAGGGCAAGAGGAGGAAGGGCACAAAGGGGTGGCAGAGGAGGTGCAGAGGGATCACCTCCCACTTCGGTAGCCCCACAGGTGCCAGAGAAGGATCTTGGGTTTCAAAAGGACATTGAAAAGCCGTGTCGGTATGTTCTGCTCTGGAACCGCTCCAGGCAGCATTGGGAGGCAGGAGATATCTCCTCTCGCTATTTTTGGGTTGAAGCAGCCCTGCTCCAGATGGGTTCTGTTGCTTGTCTGATTCACCACAACCAGAGCAATAAACCAGGAGGATGAGCTGGCTCGATATCAGGTGTGTCATTAATAAGTATTTCCCCCTTTCCCAGCGTTTCTCCCTCTGTCCCTGCCTGGGTCTGCTCTGCTCCCCAGGCAGCCCGTCCCTGGCTCTCACAAGCCAGGCTGACCTTTCTCTGCACACACAGCCCTGCCAGGATCAGCCCCAGCAACTGGAATTTGTCTCCCTCTAAGTGACAGCTGCCATTTTAATGATCCAGCAGCAAAGGTGAGTTTCATCTCAGGAGGCAGAGAGGGAATGCAAAATAAAGAAAGGAAAAAAAATGTTTCCACGAGAAGCTCCTGAAGATCAAACAGATAGGAAGTGATTTGGGGGTGAATTCTATATTTAAGAAATATTTTTAGCCAATTTAACAGACAACTTAACTAGTTCCTACATTGCACTGGTGTATATTTATAACTCCTTTTGAATGGATTTGTATTAAATTGCTGATTTTCAGTGGTTCTTCACAGAACCCGACTCTTCCCTGTCCTCATCTGCCTGGTGAGCTTGTCCAAAGACAGCTCTCCGCCAGACTATTACACTTTAAAAATCATTTCAGTGACTTTCCCCCTTGATAATGAGATGGAGTGATTAGAAGAGCTCTCACCATTACCCCACCATTTTCCTTTAAGACACATATGAAAATTCCTTCCCTTTCTCAGCCCTGGCACGTTCAGAGTTACTGTTCCCACTCACAGCTGTCACTACCATGCAAACTTAATAAATTCCATCTATGCATGACTTACTTAGCTAACCTCCATCCACCAGAGATACACGCTTCTTACTCAGACAAGCAGGACAATAACATAGTAAAGCTTCAAAACAATAGCTCTCGTGTTTCAAATATGTGTAATATTTCAAGGGGCTTACCCCAGCCCTGGTGATCCTACCCAAACAGAAAGGAGCTTCTCGTTCATACTATTTAACTTTTGGGATTTTTGTGTTTGGAGAGGTAGTTTGTTTTTTTGTTTTGTTTTGTTTTTTTTTTTAATAGGGTGGTTTTGGTTTGCCTTTATTTTTTAATACAGAGGTACTTTGTAAATTATCAGGACAGGCAATTAAAATAAAATCAAATAAAATGAGCTCTTTTAAAAGGACAAGAGTAATTAGAAAGGAATAATTAAATAAAGGAAGCGTTAAAATGGGCAGTGTTTCTCCCACTGAGCAGCATATACCCCAAAACACAGACAGCCAGATTCTGACCTACCCCACCTTTGAAATTTCCAGTAAGCAATGAACCCTCTGGAAGCACTGCAAATCCAAATCCACATAACCCAGGGTAAAATCTGGCCCCTGAACAATTTTGTTAGCAGCAAATTTGTCATGCACATTAAACCCTCCCCACCAACAGCCTCGGGCCACATCAGCTGGGACCCTGCACCTTTCCCCTTTGCCACCTTGTCTGTCAGGAGAGCAATCAGCACTTTTTGGAAGAACTCAGCATTTTTCAGAATTAACACCGCAAGAGAAGTGATCATGCCTGTGTTAAATAAATACTTCCAAATGCCAGGTGAAATGCACATCAGAGTGCATCAGGCAGCCACACAAGGTATCTGGAGGCAGTAGAACAAAGTATGCTTCACTTTGCATTAGAGCGGGCGAGCGCTGAAGCCCACGAGCAACAGAAAAATGCAGGATGAGTAATTTTGCTAGGTGCTTCCCTGCAAGATTTCCTGGGGCCAAGCACTGTCCTGGCTGTGTAATTTTGATTAAATCAATGGCTGTTTATCAGTGTGCCATAAAATGACAGGAGCCAGATGCAACAGGACTGAAACCGAACACAGGTAAGCGAGAAAGAGCGGCAGGGATGATGATAACTGCTAATTTCTAGGCTGATTAACTTGGGCTTGAGGATGGGCATTGGAAAGCTTCACTCGAGCCTTTCATCATCCTGTTTCTCCTACTGGGTGTCCTTTAGATCACATTAAATGGTGGATTTCCCAGCAGGTTTAGCCTGCTAAACTCCCCATCCCTGAAGGTGTTCAAGGCCAGGCTTGGAGCAATCTGGTCCATTGGAAGATGTCCTTGCCCTTGGCAAGAGGGCTGTAACAAAATGGTCTTCAAGGTCCCTTCTGACCCAAACCATTCTGGGATTCAATGATTCTACAGTACATTGCCTGGGCGCTGTGATACCGTGATCCAGGGCAATTTTAAAAGTGTGAATCCAGATAAGCGGGATTTGAAGCACAATTCCGACTATCAGAATGTGTCTTTCGTTTCTGTTTACTTTCTATTTTAGAGTTTTGGGGCAAACAACAATAAAGGGGCCACAAGAAGCAGTGTGTGCTTGGATCATCTTCTGCTGCCTTTGCCCTGAGCTGCTGATGGCAGTGTCGACCTGACCTGGAGTCCATGGCACTTGGATTCCAACCCATTGCCCCAACCAGATCCTGCCAGTTGCCCCTGCTGAAGGTGGATCAGAGGAAGCTCGAGGACATCCAGTGAGTCTACAAGAAATTTGGACTTTTTCCTAGACCAAAGCCTGTCTGCAGTATCTGTTCTAATCTCTCAAAGAAAAAGATGGCGCAACAAATGGGATGTACAAACATTTCAGAAAGGTGTAATGCATAATAAGTATCATTTAAAGGTGCCATTTCTTATGGAGCATTCATACAATTAAATTCCACTATAGTCTCAATTTCTATGTGGAAAATTGATGTCATAGGAGCACATATAAATTATTCACATCTTTACTAAATGGAGGGCTATCAAAAAATTGTCATGGGCTATCCATATGCAGTATGGCTTGAGCCACAACTGACAGCCTAAATAATATTTTTAATATCCCAGTTATTTCATAATTACAAGAACACTGATATTTTACAGTATTAATTCAAAGTGTGAAACTAGGAAGACGAGTAAACTTGGTAAAAACTTTGGGCTGGATCCTGTATCCTTTGAAAAACCCAAGCTGGAAGCTCACGGTGTTTTTATGGACCGGTGGGTACTTTTGGGTATGCACAGAATGAAGAAATAGAGCCCCATAGTGGTTAATCCCCAAAGCTAAAAATAAAAACAAAACAAAACCCTACTGAAACCAGAGCCTTTTAAGCCGCTCTCATATTTTAAGTGAGTTATTAAAATGTTAATTATCTGAATAACATTATGCTTGAACACAAGGGGAAAAGACATTTTGAAAATTGTGCGCTTTTTTAACTGGGAGGGTAATTCACAGATTTCTTCCAAAATGACAATTTCTTTTTTATTCAGCAGCTTGAACACTAAGTCAGAGCACTCTTCAGACTGCAAATATAGCAATTATCCCAAGTAATGCTTTGACACTGTTACCACAGGCAAGTGGCCAAAGTGCATCAGCAGTCAAAATATCTAAGCAAGTTAACAAGCTCCTTTTACTCTCAGCAGAGCAGGAGAAGAAAGGGAATCCAACCCCTGAGAAATGTTAAAATAAAGGAGAAAGAAAAGCTGCTGGTGTTTGTTAAAGAAAATGGTGTCACTGTCTCGGCCTGATCAAGGTGCAATATCCGAGTCCGTGACAGATGTCCCTGGCTGTGCGGGATGGGGAGGGCTCTTCCCCGGCACCGCTGCCGCGTGTCCCCGCTAATGACAGGCGGCAGCCCACCAGGACCCGCCGTCAGCCCACACCTTGCTCCTCGCTTTGGTGCTCTTTCTCCTCTCTCTTTGCCCCATTTTTCTTTCTTTTTTTTTCCTTTTTTTTTTTTTTTCCTTTTTCAGCTCCATTTGCAAAATACCCCCACATGTACCATACAAAAGACATCTAAACTCATTAAGGAAATTCCCAAAGAACTATTAACAAATCATTTTGCTTCAGCCAGAGATATCAGATTTAATTAGGTGAGCGGTGTTGATGGGGTGCAAAAACAAAAGCCATCTCCTGTCTGAAAAGGTTCAGGTCCTGTGTAGGCCCCATTCTTTCCTCCATGGCACAGACAATAATTGAGCATTTTTTTAAAGGACATAGGGATGAAAAGAGGAGTCTGTCTAGCAGACAAAAGCTTTCAACTAAGATTTGTTTTCCTTTCTCACCAGGTGACTTAAAGGGAAAAATCTTCAGCTGTAAAGAAATGGCTATAACCTACAGTGAGAACACAGCGACTGAGAATATAAAACAGCTCTAACAAGCATAATTTTTGCAAGTGATTAATCAAAATGTATTTAGCCAGTCATTTTCAATGATAATCAAAAGACCCGCTTAAAACAATAATCATTTTGCAATAATAACAGTTATGTTCATTCAAATGCAGGCAGGCTCTGCTGCCTGGAATGAAACGTCAACGTTGGCCCTGCTACAATGCCTTGAAACTCTAAAGGGTTTTTCCGAGTGGGAAATCACCACGATGGAGATTACAGGTTGCACAGATTAGGATCCTGTACAGCACAGGAATGCAAAGCACCAGGGAGCCAAAGGTTTATTTCTCCTCTCTTGTTTTAAACCTTTGGGTTAATGCTCTTTGGAGGTCTGGCCAGTTGTCATTTTAGGGCAATATTATCTGGGTGGTAGGATAATACTGGCACTTTACTCAGTGTGTAATGGGAATGTTTTTCTAACAGCTTCCAGAGGCTCCAGAGATCACATATTGTTAAAGATGAGACTCGTTCCATTTTTTAAAATACATCTTCAAATTAAGAGGCTTAAGAAATACTAACAATTGACACATGCCTTTGTGGTACCAGCTATTCCTCCAGACCTTTAAGCATATTCCTCATCTTTCCTTCCCTCTTGTATTGGATAAAAAAAAAAAAAAACAAATCCCACATTAGTCAATGGCATATCAGAGCTGAGACCACTCTGGGCTCTAGGAATATATCTTTATAATTTAAGGCTTACAAGGAGCATGCACCAATTAACACCATGGAGCAAGCTTTTGATACAAATCACATTAAATAAACACACTGAAGCTTTTCAGAACCAGGAGCTACAAATGATAACAAAAGAAGTCAGCAGATCCAGCGGGAAAGAGTAAAAATCTCCTCCAAAACACCCTCTGATGCCACTGCACAAAAAGCAGCGGCTGGCAGAGATGCCATCAGCAAAAAGGGGAAAAAAAAAGGAGGAAAAAAAGTTTAAAATCTGCCATTTTAATTTTTAACAGTTTGAAAATGTTTAACAGAATATATTTTATGCCTGTGGGAGATAAGGACAGGAAGAGTAACAGGACACTTCTAGTCTTGAAAGTCACCAATAAAATAATTTGGAAATATTTTCAACTTTATTTTATCTGAAGCCCTGACAGTTAATTTGGTGTGAAAAACTGCAACAGTAGAAAACAGATATTAAGGGGCAAGCATGTAGTTAAGGTCAAAACAAACATAAAACACCGCTTCCATTTCGAGGGGAAGGGAAAAAAGATTTGTCCAGCAACAGGTTTTATGCTAAACCTGCTTTTTTATTGTTCTGCTTGTGATATCTGTAGACTACACAATGCAATACTGTCTGCCATAGCGCAATACCTCTCAGCACCAGTAATTTAAGACTTTCTTCTCTGTAATACACTAAACCATCATAACCTGTCTCTTCCTATTTAGTTTAACCTACAACCACCACATACTGATTTGGCTGTGTGTGGCTTTCTCTATTGCCATTTATTACTCCGCTCGACTCCCGAAATTCTGTTTGCAATTTAAGGCCACAAATTAGAAGCGTAAGTCATCTGTTTCCTATAATCCCCCTGTCAGGGCTGGAATCGCATTTGGAGCTGAGCACCAAGCGCGGTCCTGGGCCGGGGCTGCCGCCCCGATTGGCCACGCGGGCTGAGAGCTGCTCTGGGAATAAAGAACGGGAATGGGAACGGCAACGGGAACGGGGCGCGGGGCTGGAGGCGCTGCGGGGAGCGCGGAGGGAGCAGCAGCCGCCTGCGCAGCAGAAAGAAAGAAATACTATTTTACAGCCGTAACCTTTTGGAAATATCCTAACCAAGTGGTGGGGGATTGCTACGGGGGCTTTTAAATATGCGGTTTTTTTTAAAAAAAAAATTATATAATTTTTAAGCCATCTTATAGGGATCTTTATAACTTCCTCCTTCATTCCGAATCTTTGGCGAGTTCTGCCACCTTTGTCACACAGCACATTTTTTGTCTGTGCTGTCTTTGCTGTCCTAATTAACTGTTTTCTCCCCACATGGCAGGCAATATACAGAGCTAAAATGGAGATTTTAACACACTGGTTCCATTTTCCTCCTTTTTTTTTTTTTTTCCCTGTAATTATTCTAATGAATCCATGCATTTGTTCCTTTGATGCCAGTGGAAAATGATTTTAAGTATGTAGATGAGAAATCTTAAAAGTGGATTTTTTTCTTTCCTGACAACAAAACCTTAGTTAAAATTATAAAAAAAAAAAAAAAAAAAATTCTTTCATGCAACATTTGGGGTTATGTCCACAATTTGAATATTATTTTCTTTCCTTTAAGATATTTTAATAGTAGTTCCTGGCCATCACTTCCAGGAGCAAAAAAAATCAGTGTTTCTTACTTCAGATTATTCTAAACTTTCTCTTTATTGCACTGGGAGTGAGACAGTGTATCCTGTTACAATTTGAAAAGAGCAAGATAAAGCCTCTAAAAAGACCCCAATTCAGAGCAGCAGTCAGCAGAGAAAATATCTCTGGTTAATAGTCCAATGGGAAAATTGCTCTGCTTGGGGGGGGTGGGATGTAGGAATAAATAAATAAAGCTAGATTCCATTAATAAAAATTCCTCTGACTGCCTCATATTTACTAATAGATTTACTTTTACATGGGCTTTGAACTTCTAAGGAGCAAATCAACTTGTTTAAAGTAGCACACTCTGCTCGTGCAGGACAGCCAAATGCTGAACTCTGCAGTGTGATCCAGGCTGAGTTGCAGCAAATATTTTTTTTCCCTTGGATTTAAGCAAAACAATAAAAACGTTATAATTTTTGTTTAAGTTAGAGGAGTCCTAAAAAAGAACATTCCACTGCTCTTTGTGCTTCTGTAACTTAAAAATTGGCTGTGCTTTTAAGTGAAATTTGGCAGGCTGTTAGTCTACAATGTGACTAGGATATTTGGACATAACAAAATTGGCCAAGATATGATATTTTAAATGGAACTACTGTTCATGCAATTTCCTAAGGTTTGTTTTTGGGTTGGTTTTCTTCTTTTTTTTTTTTTTTTTTTTACTATGCATTTGGTATTGCAGTTTTATACACACAAATAAATACATATTATGAGTCCGTAATCTACAAACGCAAACTATTGTCAAGATGCATTTACAGCGTGTACTGTGATGATTCCTGAGCAAAAAGGCTCCCTCATAATAATGAATGCCCATTATTATAAATAAGCACACAGTAGAAATAACTCATGGCACACAAAAGCACACGCAAACCACTTGGTTTGTTCCAGAGCTCAGACACCAGCACTACTATTGCTGAGCTCTGCGTTGGAAGAGCAACTGGAGTCCTGCCATGGAAATGAGCAGCATGCTAAGGAGCAGATGTTCCTCTTTGGAGGGGTGTGGGGGGAAGTCTTGCACCAAAATGTTGGTGGCCCCTTCTGGGTTTACGAGACAACCCAACTGCTGTGATGCTGCCCTGAAACTGTGAGGGACCTGTCTGCTGAAAATCTGGAAGCTGTAGGAGGTGAGCCTACAACAGCACTCCAGAAACATTTTGAAAGTCACATTTAACCACCATTTTAAACCTGTGTCAGGGGCCAGGAGGATTATTCTCCTTCACCAAAAACTCCACACGCTTCCCAGCTCCCAGAATGTCAAAAAATACGCTGACCATCTTGCCGGGTAGAAAGGGGGTTTGCGTGTGCCAGGTTCCACACAGACAGACACATGGTATAAAGTCAAATTGGCCATTGCTCTTATTAATTACCAATTGAACCAAACTGAGCAACTTAACCCCAGGCCTGGAAGCTGTGCCAGCTCCACTGTGAGCTATGCACAACCTCCCCCAAAACCAATCCAAGCGAGCGCGTCCGCCTCGCCTCTCGCTCCACCAACACACATGACACAGCCCCAAAGCCTGCAATGGGGCTCTGCAAACAAGAAATCCCTCTCCTGCTCTACTGCGTTCACTCTCCCTCTATAAAAATTAAAGAAAAAATATGTTCATTTGGCTTTATCCCAGGGTTATGAATTTAAAAAAGGGTTTGCAATGTGAACAATGCAAACTACGTATTTTGTGTAGTAGTGCAGCAACTGCACCCCAAAATTCATTATGCATTAAAATACACAGCAGCGATCTCAGACGCAAGTTAGAGGCCAGAGTGGTGTAAAACCACCATACAGGGAATAAATTAAAATACTCCAAAGGACACCTGGGAAGCTGGTAGCAGAGGCAGGTGCAGGAATTGAGTGGTTACAGGGTTCCAGCTCGGGCCCTGGCACAGCACCGAGAAGGTATGAAGAGGTCTGGAGAGGAAATCAGGATCATGCATAAAGCAGAGTGCCTTGAGAAGTCAGGGGAAGTGCCCTTGGTTTTGAAGACACGGAAAGTTAGGGAGATGAGCTACTATGAATCGTAGCCCAGGAACAATAAGAAGACATAGAAATGACTAAAGAAATACATAATTATAGAATAAAATTATAGAATCATTTAGGTTAGGAAAGACCTCTAAGTTTATCAAGTCAAACAATTCCCCTAGCACTGCTAAGCCTGCCACTAACCATGTCCCCACATGCCACATCTACATGGCTTTTAAATCCCTCCGGGGATGGAGACTCCACTACTGCCCTGGGCAGTCTGCGCTGGGGCAGGAAAATGCTTTTGGTGATGAAATTTCCTCTGATATACAACCTAAACATCCCCTGGCACAACCTGAGGCCATTTCCTCTTGTCCCATTACTTGTTACCTGGGTGGAGAGACCAACATCCACATGGCTACAACTTCCTTTCATGAGAAGAAAAAGAAACTAGGAGAAGAAAAGGAATCTGATCTGTGGTTGAATCCCTGGATCAGCTTTCAGTATTCATAGTCTGGTGCTCATCTTATGCTTCCAAAAAACCAGACAAACCTCTAGTCCTTAACATGAATTTAAGCACCCCTTGGGGACCGCTATTTGGAATAAACTGGAGGGACTGCACAAGCAGTTTTAAATTAGCAGTTTTGAACTCAAAAAATGTAGGTTTGAAATAAGAATGAAGTCTTGAAGCAGAGCCTAAAATCACCTGTGAACAGACGTGCTTTTGTCCTGTTCCTCGGAGCGGAGGGTGATGGGTAGGGAGGAGAGAAGGAGAGCCTTTCGTTCTTCATCGCTTCCCAGCTCCTACAGGAAACATCCCAAATCCACACAATGTTCCCGAGCACTACATCTTGCCTATGGATCTCCAAGCGATCTGACAGATGTGTAAATTCACACCGAGCCAAAAACTGCCCCGGGATAATACAGCTGTGCACACTAAAGAGCGCAAGTTATTCCAGCATGAATTTGTGGACAAAAAAAATTTGTCATTTTACCCCACCTTTGGCTTCAAGGTGTACATTTTCCTGAGGTCATTTGGGGCTGATTTCACACTGTTGTGGTCACACTGACCCCTTTTTGCTTATTAAAAACTCAAATGCAAAGAGGATTATTTTCTTCTTTTTCCTTTCTTTTTTTTTTTTTTTTGCTAATAGAGTGAGTGTTTAACAGGCGATGCGAGGATGAGCAGATTTTCTTAAATGCCAAATGTTGATGGATACACAGCACAGATACACCAGTATCATAGGCTGCAAATGTCACTTAGCCTCAAGAATTCCTCTGTCCAACACTGTTATAACAAGGTGCTTTTAAAATTGGAACAGGATTTACACCAGCGAGGTGTGAATCAAGGATACTTTTTTTTTTTTTACCCAGTGATAGCTCATCACTTCTTACAGAAACCTGGCATGGTTTAGGCAAAGCTGGATAGTTACTCAAACCCACAGTGATTTACAGGGGTTGCTCTCAATGCTTTCAGAAGGAGCTATTACTGGATGTCCCAAAAGTAGCTTTGAGCATAATAGTCCAGTTTGTGATGCACTGACCAAAGTAGCCAAACAATCCGGAACATATTAATTGCAGACAGAAAACAGATTGTTCCTGAAGATACAGTCTAATACTCTGTCTTTTCTTGGAACAGCTGTTTCTGAATAGGTGAGGCACACAATAATTTGCTCACCAAATCGATGGAAACATGGAAACAGAGGCACACCCAGCAGCAGTCACTCCTTTACACCAACATTCACTGGACAAAGTTATTAATCCCACATTAATCATTGGATAGAGTCACAATGGAGTCATATAATAGCTGAAAGATTGTAAATTTGGAGATGTGATGTAGCAGTAAAAGGGTTGGAAAGAAAAAAAATAAGTGCTATATTCAATGAGTTCTCAGTGGCTATTGCTTCATACCAAAAATTTTGGTTTTCCAAAACTTCTACATCAATGTTTCAAAAGAGAATGAGAAAAGAAGCATCATTTTCAGGCATTTGGGGTAGAGGTAGGGGAAAGATAAAGAGGAAATATATCCCAGTGGTAAAAGCATGAGATGAGAAATCATCACCCCCTCCTTGTTGTGCTGCCTTTACTCCACCTGCAAATCGTGTGGGGAGGAAAGGGAGATCCTAAGGACACAGAGTTTCTCTTTCTCTTTACTGGGTACTGGACATTCCTCTTTCTGATACTTTTCTGTATCAATGCTAACCTGGAGACAACACAGACCAATTTCCTGCTGGCTCCCCAGAGTCAGTGAGTCTCCTCAGTCATTTCCACATGGGAATACTGATACTGGAAACCAACAGTGTACAGCTTTGCATGGCTGCTCTCCACACCAAACCATCTCCTGAACGCTCCTGGGGAACTCGGTGTCATGTGCCATGGTGTGGCATTTCACAGTGTGGTGGCATGTGCCATAATGCATCACTGAGCATGCAAGAGCACACAAACCCCCCATAAAGCCAGAATGTTTGTTACTGTCTTAAGCACAAGGTTAAAATTGCATCATTGTGTATAATTGCATTTACATTGCTTTAGTCCACAAAGCACAGCATTGCTCATGATGGTTTTTTGGGCTGATTCCCAAAAGCCTTGCTGCAGGAGCAGTGAAGGGAGTTCCCTCTAACAAGATAATAAATATTTCTGAATGACCTAAGGTGACATTCAGATTACAGCAAGAAAACTAAATTCCAAGAGGAAAGCTCCAGATGAAGCAAAAATCCCCACAGATTATCCTCAAATATTCTGGAGGATCTCTCTTTGGGTGCTCAGCATAATCAAACCAAAACTCCACTGTGGCTATTCAAAGATGAACTTAAAAAGCAGAATATCCTCTGACCATATTTTTACGAATAACTTTCCCTATTGATAACCTGTATTGAGTGTACAAAAGTTTCTTCAGCGAGATTTTGTTTCTACAAAATGTTTTCATTTTAACATGAATTCCTGGGCAAAACCACACTATGGGCAAATGTTTTATTGGAGGACTGGGAGTGAATCTCTCCTTCAGTGAGGTACCTTCATGGACCAGAACTCTTTCTCCCTAACCCCACTGCTTAACCAGGCATCCTCTGCTCCCTACACCAACACAGGGCAGGTCTCTGTTCTTCTCACCTCTGCCTTCTCTCACCTCCTTTTTATCTCCTAAATTGGTTTAAATCCTTATGTCTGATCCCATGGCCTTTCTGATCCCCCCTGGGCATCTGTTAGCAAACCAATCCAAAACTCCCCTCGTGTTCTTCGCTTTTGCAAAGGCTTTTTTTGAAGTTTCCGTACCTGACATCAAGGTGAGCAAATTTCAATAAGGGAAATGTCGTCTTGGAGCAATTAACATCCTTTGGGGTTTCCCAAGAGCAGCTCCCATCCTTGCCACACCCTTCTGCACTTCACCCTTGGGTTGACTCTTGTCCCCTGAGTGCTTCCTGGGTCTCACTCCCTTGCTGTGCTCAGCCAAACTTCTCAACCCTTGCCAGGGTCAAATTCTGTCACCTTTGGGATTTCAATCATTATTCTCTCCAGTGCCAACTCTTTTCAAAGGAAACAAATACAATGTACAAAGGAGAGAATGAAGAAGAACACCC
The DNA here is from genome assembly GCA_013398955.1 of Callaeas wilsoni. Lineage (NCBI taxonomy): Eukaryota > Metazoa > Chordata > Aves > Passeriformes > Callaeidae > Callaeas > Callaeas wilsoni. The sequence goes on along the minus strand of VWPU01017833.1, from coordinate 56,896 downwards.
GGCTTTTGATTTTATTGATATAGATGAATGTAAACAACTTCAAGGACCACTGCTTGGGGAAAACGTTATTTATCTGCTCTTTTTTATACATATAATTTCAGACTTCATGAATATTTTGAATCAGGTTTGATCTTCTAGAGTAGAAAAATAAAAAGTATAATTCTAGGTGACCTGTAAGATCTTCCACAGATGGAGAAAAATTTGCTAATGGACCACACAGCCTCAGATAACTGACTCAGATTTCTTAAATTAGACAGAGCCTGGTGTTAATGACAACACTTATTGCCTAATCCAAAAACCAAAGTATGTTTTGCCCATGCTATCCAATCCATAATAAATGTTTAAACAATCTATGTGATTTCCAAAGTCCAGGAAAACCTCTCAAACGGGTTTCATCTCTAGGCACCTCCTCAATGTGGAACAAGAACTCCTGGAAATTATTAACATAACACCAGCCCTCATTTCCCTGCTCTCCTCTTCTGGAGAGCCACGTGCTCCACTTGCACCGGTGGCAGAGGGAAGCCAACCCGTAGGAAATGGGTCTGTTGCAGTTTACAATGCCTTTTAGCATGGCAACAGTAAAACCCAAAATAGATTTTTAAACCAGAATCACATTTACATATGTATTGATTCCTTTCCCTTTTGTAGTGGTGGTGAACGCAATCTGATGAGCCGCATGCTGAATATTTGAACACTACGAAAATCTGCTTTTTAGGATATGTGTGTGATAACTTGGACGCCACTAATGTAATTTTAAACTTTTGCAGTGTGCCAAAACATCTGACAAATTTGGTACCTTATTTCAAGAGGATTTGGCATTTTCCTGTGCTGCTTTCTTCAAACATACGTAGCAGATTCACTTACTACTGAAGTGCAGCAACCTCCAGCTCAACACGTATTAACTCTTTCACAGCACAGGACAATGCACTGTTACTTTGCACTGGAAGAGAAAAATATTGTACCCAATTAAAAATGCATGGAAAATGAATGTAGGAAAAAATTAATTACTCAAGTTGGAATTTGTCTAGGATAAAAAGGCTAACGCCCATACAGTTTTTTTTTAAAAAGCACAGTCCCTATAATGGCCATATTTAATATTTTATACATGACTCTAGGTTAAATCTGAAAGATCTGCTATAGATCAATTATAAACCACTGATTTATCCTTGAAAAGGAAGAAAACAAGTAGTTTTCTAGTAGCGCTGAAGAATGTTACGAAACATCAAAGATCTTGCCCTTTTCCTGATAACACAGAAATCAGGCACTGATGGAAAAAAGCTCTCCCCATCACCAAGTAATGAAACAGTAATGAGCATGGCAGCCAGCTCCTCTGCTATCTCATTACAATGCGGGGTATTGTGGTGTGTTTGCCAACGATTGAGAGAAAGGGGAAAAAGGCTGACAGTCTCTCCTGTGAAGAAAGGCTGAGAGAACTGGGATTCTTCATCCTGAAGAAGAGAAGGCTTTGGGGTGACCCGATTGTGGCCTTCCAGTAGCTGGAGGGACTTATAAGAAAGATGGAGAGAGACTACTACAAGGGTTTGGAGTGACAGAACAAGGAGGAATGGCTTCAGACTGAAAGAGAGTAGGTTTAGATGGGATATTTGGAAGAAATTTTTCCCTGTGTGGGCAGTGAGGCCCTGGCACAGGTTGCCAAGAGAGTCTGTGGCTGCCCCGTCCCTGGAAGTGTCTAAGGCCAGGCTGGATGGGGCTCTGAGAATTGTTGTCTAGTGGAAGGTGTCCCTGCTCATGGCAGGGGGTGAAATGAGATGACCTTTAAGGCCCCTTCCCACCCAAACCATTCTGGGATTTTATGTCTATGTGTCTATATCCCTTTCCATGAGGAAAATGTTAATTAATATAAGACAATTTTATTTCTTCTGGACAATAATTATCCTTCAAAAATTGCATTCTTGATTTAAATGTTCGTGGATCAGGTTGGTGTCTGAGCTACAACACCAAAGGTTGACTTGCTTAATTGTTAAATTCACAAAAAATTACCTCTAGAGGAAGCAATCCGACATATCTTTACTCATAGAATTCCATTACAAGATCCTTTTTTCTGTTGAAGAAAAGAGCATGTGGCAGATTTTGTTACCTATCTCCTATTTACCTGGAACTGAACATTATTTCTCAGAGGTCCACTGAACTCAGCACAGAAAGAATCATGGCACTGGCAGAGGAGTTTCACATGAAAGAGTTAATGCATTTGCAACCTCCAGACACAAACACGAATCTTTGCAAGTCCTGCTGTAATGCGGCTCCCCTGATTGCCTCAAAAAGACAAATTTCTGTTACAACACGGAAGCATTATAAACTAAATTCACCAGAGTCCCGTTGTGCCTTAGCTAGAGAATATGATTCCTGTATTAAGTGCTTTTAATTTCAGTGCTTGGGAGCTGGTTTAAAACCGTCTGCTAATTTGCGGCTCTGTAACAGTCGCACTCTCGTCCTTGCAATCAGAGGCAGAACTTCTTTAATGTGCCTCTTCTCATTCCACTTTGCTCAGAGATAAGCCCGGGCAGCTCTCCACCTGTCTTGGCAAATAAATCAGCTGTGTGAAGCCTCCGACAGGTGAATTTGTCAAGCCTTGATATGCTCCTGGTAGGAGTGAAATCCTCCCATGACAGCTGATCATAGAACCCCAGAATGCTTTGGGTTGGAAGGGACCTTAAAGACCATCTCATTCCAAGCCTGCCTGCCATGAGCAGGGGCATTTCCCACGAGGCCAGGATACTCAAAGCCCCATGCACCCTGGCCTTTAACACTTTCAGGGATGGGGCAGCCACAGCTTCTCTGAGTGACCTTTGCTACAGTTTCACTACCCTCACAGGGAGGAATTTCTTCCTAATATTACATCTAAACCTGTCCTCTGTCAGTGTGAAGCCATTCCTCCTTGTTCTGTCACTCCAGGCCCTAGTATAGAGTCCCTCTCCAGCTCTCTTGTAGCACCTTCAGGTACTGGAAGGTGCTTTAGGATCTCCCTGGAGACTTCTCCAGACTGAACAACCACAGCGTTCAGCCTAAACCTACCCCATCTCTCCTGTCTACTGGGGTCACCATCCTCCTGCTTCATTGCATCATATTCTTGAGGTGCTGACCCTCAGAAACCCAAAACATCAAAATTGTGAACCGACTGAGGATGCTCTCCCAAAATGTGTTTGATTGCACCACATACATGTCCTGCAGGCTGACACAGGGCCGTGCACTCAGCATCACCCCTGCCACCACCACTCCTGGGAGCTGGAGGCATTGCAGAGCAGAAGGAACGTGTCCACCTTGCTCATCATCAGCTTGCGAAAATAGCCAACAGTTGTCCTAGGCCCTGAACATGACAAAATACTTGAAAAACTTCCAGTTGGCCAAATACTGAAAAATTTCCTATGGGGAACATTGAAGAAACTTCAAGCGGATGTGGTGCCCTGCTCCATGCATCCCATCCACTAAAAAAATGTCACAACACTGTTGAAGGTTACATGACGTAATCTGGCACTAGGTGGTAAATATTGGAGGCTTGAGGAAAAAAAATCTCCAAGTTCAGTACTCAGCAGTAGATATTTCACCGGAATTTATTGCGGCAGGTGGAAGTAGGGTAGATGACAATGACCTGCACACCATAAACTTGTAGGTATACTTTTTTTTTCCCTGTGAAAGTGAATTATTTTCAGGTAGTTTAACATATCTCTGATTCTAATTAGTAGGCAGACCAAGATCACTCTGAACATTTGACCTAAGTAGCTTCATTTCTTTGTTTAAGAACAGATTTACTTGAGGCTGGTACAATATGGGAAACGAGCTTAGCTCCACTGCTGGGAACAAAAATGGAGTATTAATTAATTATTTAATTCCTTTTTTAATTACTATTGTATCAGAATCTTAAAGTGGGGCATTTCCCTGTGTCAGGAAATGGCTTTTAAAAATGCATCTCTACAATAAAAAGTAAAAAAAGAAAAGGAGGAAGAAAGAAAAAGAAATCATTCTTCTTCAAATTGAAACCAGCATAAAATATTACCCCAAAAGACCTGGGCTGATTTCTTTATAAATGAGCACAACGTTAGAACCATGGCAAAGGCAAATTGGCCTACAAGAAAACTGACAGCTTTATAGCCCCTGCCCCTGATTGAAATGTTGGGAAATCTCTTGGCAATTCTCCCAGACATCCAGGTAGAACAGTGAGTTCACTGATTATGTTAACTAAAACAATCTGCCTTTGCACAAACGCACCTCGAGCCCAGCCAAGTGTGAAGGCTTATCAACGTGCCAGACCAAGAAAAAGACCTATTTACCTGCAGAGAGCAGCTAAACGACAAGACTCTGCAAAACAACCCGGGGACATCAGCGTGCAGGGCTTCTTTTGTTGCGATTTTTTTAATATATGGCCTAAATGAAGGCAATGAGGCCTCGGCGGGACCGCGTGGGTGTTAAACAAGAGGACTCCGACCGATGTGTTTAAACGCTGGTAGTAATCATTAATAACGAGAAACACCATCCCGAGGAACACGGTAGTAAAACACATACGAACACGGAGAATAAAGTTAATTCTGGGAGAAGAAGGCTCAACACAGTCCTTAGCTGTTATCTTTTCAGCCGGCCATGGCGCAGAGGAAGCGCTGCCAGGACACGGGGATCCCGCTCACAGGGCGAACAAGGAAATTGTTTATGTTTTCTAAAGGGGGAAAAAAATGAGAGCCATAATAAACCTAAACAATAAAGATTACAAAAAGAAAACAATGCTGTTAAGTGGCAATCTTTTGAGGTGAATGCATAGCTGAATGTTATTTTAAACAGCACATAACCCAGGGAATTATGATGTTGTTTACACAGGCCAGTCTCTTGGAATCTGTATATGTTTAGAGTTTGGTTTGTTATATGTCTTGGTTAAGCTCTCCAATATGTCTGTCTTCTGAAAAAGAGCCCTATGCTGCACTAAAACTTAGCTCCAGCAAGTTAAAAATACGGAGAAAGTACCTTAAGTAATGTCCCTTTCCCCAGAGATGCCCTTGGTAGCAGTCAGTAATGCAATCAGATATCCAGGGTTATTTCGACTGCCTGCCAAAACATCACTCATGTCTATTAAAGCATCCTGAAAAACACCATTACATCAATTCCAGCAATGGCATAATTATTCTTCTTTCTGGAATGTCTTCTGATGTGAGTCACCCTGCCGGCGTGGGATTTCTCTGGAAAGCGGCTGTAGGAATGTCCCAGAGGCTGCGGGGCAGGGTGGGGGCTGGCAGCAAGATGCTCTCATCCCAAAATCTGATGGATACCCAAGATGGTGACTGGATGCACCACACAGTGACACCCCACCAGTGACTTAGACACAACCCCTTTTCCCAAAGACTGGGAGCCCCAACAGGTTTCTTCTGCACCGATACACTGAATTTTGTAAAAGCGCTTTTTTGGAATTGCAAACCAAAGCAAAACACTGACAAGGATATTTTTGCTGAATAACTTGGGCTTCTCCTTAAAAGTGCAGGCAGGAAATTTCTAGGAAGCACAAGGCATAGTTACAGTAGTTTATGCATTAATGAGCATGCTCTGCTCATTCCAGCTGCAGTTATCCCAGGACTTCCACACGGGCAATGCAAACCACACCTCATGCAGTGTAACATGACTGCCACTGGGGTGGTAGCTAGAGAATCCTTGGGAACAGGAGGATTGTTATGGTTCCGTGTTTCAAGAATTAACAAAAACCTATAGAAAATCCACGTAAGAAGTCCTGAGTTTGATTACACTAGTGTAAATCCTAATTTCTTTGAAGCCAAAGGATCATCTAGCTCAACACTCATAGGAGAGTTTGTTCCTCTGCCTTCTCCTTTAATCTTCCTAACCGGAAAGTTTGACTTGATGAGATTCTGCTCCATTGCAGGGATAGTACTGGTAGAATAACGCAGCATTAATTTTGCACTTTGGAAGAATAAAAAGCATTTGATATTGTCACTAAATAGCAACTAGATCAAAAGTCATCTCTAAAAGAACTACTTACAGACATTTTTTACCAGGAATGCAGAAATGGACAAGTGCCATTGCTAAAAAAAAGCAAGTAATTTTTTCTTTTATTGCTTTGTGTGAACATCCAAACAGCTCCTATCCAGCTCATGAAGCTGTGGAAATGCTAACAGACTTGTGATGAAGACCTGGCCTCATTGAAATCAGTCAAATACCCAGAAAATTCAAAATATGTGTCTTTTAAGCTACATGCTGCGTGCTAAATATCACAGAGTCCACACCAACAAAAAATAAAGCATTTAATCAGCTATCAGATAAATCCTAGAGTCACAATCCAAAGCATGGGAAACGCTCTTAAAAAAGACCCTTTCAGTATGAAGGAAAAAAATAATGATAATTGAAATGCTGAGTAGTCATTTGCATTGCTCTTCGAGGCATGAGGACAAATATGACATTCCTCTTCATCTGCTGGGGGGGGTGCCTGCTTGGTGTTGGTTATTAGAAAAATAGAACCTCTAAAATTTCTCTCCTTCCTTTGGACAATGCTCTCAGGCACAGGGTGGGATTATTGGGGATGTCCTGTGCAGAGCCAGAAAAAAACCTCATCCCACCAAATTTCAGTCATCACTTCCCTGCAAGGAGAAAGGACATGAACAGGCCTTCATCATCAGCAGGTCCAAGCTTAGACTATCTTTTACCGAAAAAAAAAAAAAGTCATAAGTGAATGTGAATAGATCCATTTTATCAATGAAAAAAAATGGAGGCAGAGAAGCATGAAAAATTCTCATACTTTTCAGCAGGATATTTTCCTGCATTTGGCATTTATCACAGTTTAATCTATTTTATGTTTTCTTGATTGTTTATTGTAAAATGGGATAGATACTTTGAACAAAGCTAGGGCAGGACATGAGTCAATATCCAGCAGCAACAAATATTTAGAGGCAACAGATTTGTAATAATTAGATGGAGACAAGAGATGATGAATTGGTAAATCTGAAAGTCTTTACAAACTCTGAAAATCTCAGATGATCGTTTAATCCATCAACTATCTTCTTAAGAAATACAATCACGGAAACTCCTGCCAAAAAAATCCTTACTGTAATCCTACCTTTATCTCATCCACAAATATACGTTTTCTATATAAAGACACGATCCCTCTTAAAAGGTCAGTGTTTGTAGTTGCCCACCAAACACCCCAACATGCCCACACAGCCAGGCAAGGTCTTTGCCGTGTCTCTTTTATGACCTACAGCCACTTCTAGGGCAAACAGGGGGAAATCTCCCATTTCTACGTGGCAGACGTGTTTGTCCCTGTACCAACTTCCACTTCTGTTTCTCGCAGGTTACCCACGGCTTAGATCCCCTTTCAGCCCAACGTGTACTGAACTTACTAAAGATGAAGTGAACGGGCATTTCCTCATAGCACTACCTCACACATGGGACAGCTTAATGGCTTCGCAATTAATATATGCATAAGTACAACCTGCATTAGTGGTGGTAAAAGGCAAGCTGGCTGCTTGATTACACATCATTAAATAATACCAAGGTTCTCGTGTTCGGTGCGAGCATGTGATGTACCTGTTCAAAGGTGGAATATTGTGTGAGTCTGCACATTTTCCCATCTCCACACGTGGTTAAGCTTGCTCTGGCATGATTCTCTTTTTTTTCTTTTCAACCTATGGAAAGCACCTGATCTCATGTTTCCTGGTGACAAGCAGCAATTTTAAAATGATGCTGCACCAAATCACACCAACAATAAGAGAAAGCCTGGCCCAGGAGCTATTTACTTCTGAAAAAAAAAAACAACAACAAAAAAAAGGATATTTTATCTGAACACATTACAAAGAACTGCTGCACAATGGCAATGGGGCCCCAGAAAGGGAAAAGCTGAGGAACTATTGCTTTATAGAAATCAAAGATAAAGATCCTTTCTTACATTAGAGGAATGAAAATAGGTTTAAAAGTCCTGAGGAGGGTTGGGGGGCTGAAGTTGGTTTCTTTAAGCAGAGCCTTCGTATAAATTCTAACTCTGCAGTTAAATGGAAATGCTTAAGCCTATAAAACTAGGAGATGAGGAAAGGGGGGGACCCATATACATGAAACCAGCAGATACAGAACCATTTTATACAGTTCAGTAGGCAGGCTAACATGAACTTAATAGTGACAATTGTTTTAAACTGATTCAAATAACAAATACACATTTCAGAGATTATGAAGTTTTGCACTGCATTTTTCTTTTTATCTTTCAAAGAAAACAATGCTAATAGTTTCCTTTTTCCTACGCTCAATGACTATTTACTACTTTCTTGATGTGGACTTTCAAAATACAAAGAAGGTTTGGCAAGTTTTCAAAGTCTTTCTTCAAAGTCAGCTCTTAAGTACTTTTTACAAAAACATGAAGAATACTTCTTACTACGGAGAATTGATAATGTACTGCTTTCGTTATTTGTATATGAAACACTGTCAGATAAATGCACATGGATTCATTTGTTTGGACCTTCTCTGTTAACCTTCTGTATGAAATTGATTTCGATTGATCACAAGAGTCAGGAATGTAACAATTGCTTTCAACCAAAAGCTGCTTCAGACATTATAGACCCAAGTTTCAAAGAAAAAAAGTTACTATACTTGCAAGTTTAGAGTCAAACTTGGCAGTTCTTCCAAACAGAGTGGTCAGAAGAAGAAAAATAAAAACAAACATCCTTCCAAGATTTTTTTTTTCTTCAACTGCCATACAAAATAATGGTACAAGTATGTCACAACCCTTTCCAAAAGTTATTCATGAGGACATAAGCAAAGCGTCCTAAATACTTTTTTGCCAGAGAGTTAACATTTGTAGAGCACTTTGAGAATTCAAGGAACTTTAGAGTTGTCAGCTCTTTGCTGCTGCACAGGGCTAAACTTAAAAACAGACACAAATCACAGCAGCCCCCTCAAAGTGACAAACCCGAGCGGTCAGACTGTTTGTAGCCGAGCACATCGGTCTGTTTGTTAGAGGTGAATTGAACTGGGGGCCAAATCCAGAGGTGATTTGTAAGGTGGCACAAATTAAGCTGTGTAAGTAGGAGTAAGTAGACGTGAGTGAGTGTGAGAGCGTGGGCTGGTGGTGCTCACACACCAAGGGGCCTGGGAAAGGTACCCAGAGGGAGAGAAGCAGCCCTTAAGACTAAGGGATGTCTCCTTCCAGACATATGTTAGCTGGACCGGGAGCACCAACCTTGTGCACCCCTTGTCACCATCCTGCAGAAGAGGCTGCAGGGAACCTCCCCCAGCCCTGCTCAGAAATACCCTGTGGGTTAGCTCAGAGGTGCTCTGTCAGCAGTGGCAGGGCTCAGGTTGTGCTGGTGGAAGTGGGTAAGAGCCTCTCCACCACCTCTTCCTCCCCGCCAAGCCCTGCGGGCAGCGGTGACGAGCAGGACCTTTTTCAGCTGTCGCAGTGGGTTTCCAGGGGACTGTGTCTCTGCTTTTACCCCAGTTGTGGGTCCGTCTCTGATTACCTCCAGAAATTACACTCTGGCCTTCATTTTCCTTCCTATCCCTAATGCCCCTGTTCCTCCAATTTCCTGTCTCCGGTGCTGACACCTCTTTGTTCATCTCCCATCTTTTCTCTGTCTTGTCTATTTAGACCATAAATTGTTTGATAAAGGGACGATGACTTAATAGGTGTTTGCACTACATCTGGCACCATTTGGTCTTAATCTCAGCTGGGACATGAAGTCTCTACTATTAAGCAAATAATTAATAATGATTAGGTCCTAAAGCAGCAACGTGAAACTCCACTAACCTAACCCACTATATCCTATCCATCTTCTATTTCTTCTACTGCCTGCTGGCTTCTGCAGGGATTTTTCCTGAGCCATGTCAGCTGAGGGGCAGCAGGCATTGTTGCTCAGTAGCCCACTGGATGCTTTGAAAAAAGGAAAGCTAAACTGGAAATTATACTAAATGCGAGTGCGAGGTCTCACAAAAACTTATAATGTATTCTTATGACAGGGCTGTGCTATGCATAATATAAACAGCTGTATGTAAGGGAGATCGCTGCTCTGTTTCAGGAAGTAATAGCTAAAGAAGCATTTATTTCTGACAATTAATGGACATAAAAGCCTATGTGCTATCTAAAGAGGGGAAGATTAAAGGAGGGAAGTAGCTTATACTATTGGATCGGCTGCACCAAAACAAATAACCTCACAACTTCATTTTGTACAGAGCCTTCCATAAAGTCTGGATAATAAAATGCTTTACAGCGAGCAAAGAGGGAGGGAGGAAGCAGAAAGCAGAACAGATATGTTTTGAGCCGAGATTGGATCCGAAGCAGCGGAGCCGTGCCAAGCAGCAGGAGCTGCAGAGGAGAAGCTCTCACCCCAGCGGCGGCAGCAGCCCGGGACAAGCCAGGCAGCGAGCTGGGCTCAGCCTCAGCAGTGTCAAAAAAAAAAAAAAAAAAGAGGAGAGGGGGAATAAAACAACGAGGAGCCAAATTTTTCTCCTGATTCCACCAACGCAACCCCACTGACATCAATGGGTGTAACTGAGAACGGAGCCAACCCGAGGCAGCCCGACAGACACGCAGGGAGAGTTTGAAAACAAACAGGATGCTCCTGATGGGTGAAGGAAGATGGATGGGGAGCTGGCGGCCGCCCTGCTCCATGGGACACCCCATCCCAGACCCACACGGCAGCAGCTTGCTCCCCACACGGGAAGGGATTGCTGGGAGGCCCCGGGATGTCCCCAGGGCTCCCCACGGCTCACGGCTTGGGGCGAGGGCTGAGCAGGTTAAAGCTCCTGCTCCCCACGGGTTGGTGTGTCAGAGCCTGGGAGGCAGCAAGCAGATGCTGGACAGAGGGCTGTTCCCTAAAACTTCCCTGATTTTGCAGGAAAAAACACATTTCTGATCAGCCCCCTTCGTAGTGCAGGGGAAAAAAAATCTTAGGGAGCCCACTGCCAGAGATGTTTATCTGCCACATGACAGGACCCCCCGTGATTATTTCTGGATCCTGTTGTAGCACGTAAAAAGACCAGAGTCAATAAAGGAACTGATTTCCAGCTTCCTCAGCACAGAGATCCATGCAAGACCTAAGATAAAACCCGATTTCCCCAGGCTTGTGCAGTCTTGTGCTGAGCCGGGTAACACACAAAGCAGACAGGTTTTTATAGAATCTCACCCTAGATTACTTTCAAAAGTAGTTTTTTCACAACATATTTGTTTGGAAGATTTTGCTGTCTCTTCCTCTTTTTCTATTTTCAGACAGCTTTGTTTAGTGGGAAATAGAAACAAAAACGCGGCTCTTTTTACAATTACTCAATATTTCAAAATTGATCCAGTAAAATAAAAAATTATTCAGAACTTGTGGGACACACACACAAACACACACACACACACACACACACATACTCCTTAGTTCTCTAATCCTTCCAAGGAAAAAAATGTCCAAATAGTCATTTTGAAAAGTTGCTGGGAGTACACAGACAGCTGTTCCTCATACATACTGCAAATGTTTCTTTTAAATTCCTACGGACGCAAGAGTTTGATACCAAGCCAGTACCTCTAGAAATGGAGAAAACTAAACACACCCCATACTGATGCTTTTACTGTCCCAACAAACTTTCTCCCACAACTAAAATGTTAAAACTTTTACCCCACATCCCACATTGGGAGATTAGTCCAATAACTAATGTTCTGTCCAAGTAAAATACATTTTGTCATTGCTTGAAAATGTTACCTTTCACAGAAGTATAGTATTTCTGACCAGCAGGGAACATATGTCAACATTATCTATTATTACACAATGTCAGGACCAGAAAGGGAAGGTGGGTGGTGGATGTTAATAACAACTTAAGCGATTTTCTAAAAGAGGCATTTGAGAAGTACAAAGCCAGAAGTTTTGAATGTTTTGTCTGATTGTAGCTGTGTCAGCAACCTGCCCCCACCACTAGCACAAACCTAATTCTGCCTGTGACCCAGTGCCTAGTTCTCTTTTCAATTTGAGCCAACACATTGCTAAACTGGAAAGTTTGAAAAATACCTTCGAAAACTTCTCCACCAAAAGGAAAGAGAAAAAAAAATAAAAAGAAAAGAAAAACTTATAATCAGTCCTGGTGGAAGTGTTAAGGCTGTGATTTTAAGACCGAGATTTTTCACTTTGATTTTCTTTAACACTGTGTTAAACTGCTTTTCCTGTGCTGCTACCCATAACTATATTTGTCTGCAGAGTGTCTTCATATTAAACTTTTTTTTCTTGGTGGAAAGGCACAGTCCCAGGAGGCAAACTAACACAGAAACCATCTCTGTGTTCTAGCCAAGGAATTGGAAACTTGGGGGTCACCCCACATCCTGCCACGGATTTCTCATGCGCCCTGAGCCATGTCACTTTGCCCCCCCTTGCCCCTCGATGCCCAGGGTGAAGCCTCTCCGAGGTGCTGTGGGATGCCTGTGCCAGGGACCAGGGCATAACTACAGCAAAAAGACCTTTCAAATACCTGAGGTAAACAGCCAACTGCGGTGTGTACTCACCCTGTGAGAGATTTCCCTTCCACAGCCAAACATGAACTGCTCATTTGGGTCCCAGGAGATGCTCGGAGGCAGTGGCAGGATGTTGAATGATCATAGAATCATAAAATCTCAGCATGGTTTGGATTGGAAGAGACTTTAAAGACCATATTATTCCACCCCCTGCCATGGGCAAGAACACCTTCCGCTAGACCAGGTTGCTTCAAGCCCCGTCCAACCTGGCCTTGCAGGGGACCCTTTGGATGTTCCCTAGGACAACTTTCACTCCTCTCTGCACCACCCAGCTTTCAAAGCTCTTTGAGAAGTTTTAAGATGACCAGATAACCATTTTTGCTGTGGACTTGCCTATAAAACCCTCACTGTCGGAAGGTTTGGGAAACTCTGATTTCCCACCAGAACGCCTGCAAACACAAATGGAACAGGCAAATGCTGGCACTGCATAAATCAAAGGGAGATGAGCGGTGATGCTGTTATTCAGTCACATTTACAGTAGTAATTCTGCTACTGGAAATGTTGAAATCAATGTCTTCCACATCTCTCTTCCACTGTCTAGTGCTAAATCAGAGAAAAAAGCTGGAGGAGGGAGATCTGTAGTGCTTACCTGCGTGGAAACCCATCCAGGACCATTCCCTGCCACCAACGGCACCACAGGGAGCTGAACACAAGGGACCCCATGGGCTGAAAAGGGGGAGGAAATTGGCATTTTCCTTAAAATAATTGCCACGTGTGAGGCAAGTTTGGTGCAGTTATTTCTTAAGCAGCACCCTTCCATGGAGAAGAATGTGTTGGTCCCAATCTCACCACTCTATGAAGATCAGCCAGTCCCTCAGCATCATTCTGATATTTGGGTAGAGTTGCCGTTAAACCCTGTTTTATTCATAACCATGTCAAATAATGGGCCTCACATTCAATATGCCAAGGTGGATTTGGGTGCTGAGAAAGGAAAATTGCTTCCCCCACCACAAACACAGTAGTGCCAAAGCTGCTGGGCCCATATTTCCTCACCTTTTTGTTTTGTTTGTTTCGTTTTGTTTTCATATCTGCTTCAAAAATCTATGTAATTTCTTTGCAATGTGTTCTTTCCCCAAAAGCAAATCCTTCAGGGTATTTATTCCCCTCAAAATACAAATTATTCTGTTCCCCAGTAATTATCTGTTTTGCATACAGTTACACAGCTGAATCAGAAGCAGCAAGATATGAATAAATATATAAATAATGGACACACCGAGGTGTAGTTTCTCATGTTTAACATAACACAGGGGAATACATTTTTATAGCAAGCCAGTAAATGTTGCAAACTGATGTTTTCAATTCCAGTGACTTAGAATTAACTTCTAACTGTGAGAGCTAAACTAGCTGCAGTCTTTTATAATCTCATGCTTTAAAGTTATAATGGTCTTTTTTCATCTGCTGTGAAAGAAGAAATTATATTTTACTAGGAGATGGTAAAGGTAAACCACGGGAAAAAAGTACACTTCAAACTGCTTAAATATAATTATTTTTGTTCCATGTGATTTCACTCAATGATATAAAGGAGAGCTGGGTTAGCCTGTTGGAGGGGGAATGTGCTGGTGAGTAGAGAAAAGCACGTATTGTTTGGCAATGCTCAAGGCGTTTACATGAAACAAAAAGGAGGAATATAGCAAAAACTGTAGAAAAACTGGAGGAAAATCACTTCTTTTTTCCCCCCATAAGCAGCAGTTCAAACATCTATCAAAAGCAAAACTTAGCCCTGTGCCTTTTTTGTGAGGCTGAAACCAGTAACTTTAGAAAAATTTTCGTCCAAAAAAAATCCAAATCCTCTTTGGAAATGCACGTTCCTGTAAGCCATGGCAAGAGGTTGTGTTTGCCTTGGGTAGGTTTGGATCAAACCAAAGCTGCCCCCGAGATATTTTTAATGAGCATTTTCTCATATCACTGACCTACGTGACTTTTGCGACCCCTGCCACCCCACCTGGCTGCTCTGCAGGGCTGGAGGCACCCCAAGGCCCCAAGGCCACCGGCACTTGCCCCACGTGTGGCTCCTGAGAATCAAGCACCGCTGAACCTGGGCTGCAAAGTTCAAATGAAGCCTGTGCAGGAGCTCGCTGGGCTGTCTCCGCTTCTTCGGGAATGAGGTCGGAGCTCTGAACTCAGATCTGAACATGGATCTTGGGTTTAGATCCAAGGGTTTGGGTTGGGCCCCATCTCTAGTAAAGAAAAGCATAAAAAGAGATGAAAAGATAATTGTAGAAACTTAAAAGCCAGCACTGCATTCTTTTAAAATTACAAATTAAGCTATAAGCGATTCCAAACTATGCTGTTTTTATTAAAAATGACTTAATAATCTAATCTCCCTTTCCTTTCTTTTCTTTTGGAATTTATCCTATATCCCAGTAATCGCACATAAAATTACACAACACCACGCTGGATACTCCTGACAATATAAACACAATTGTTTATCCAGAAGCATTATAGGTTCATGCAAAAATACAGCATTTAAAGCTTGTGGTCAGATCAAGAAACCACAAGTATAATTGTTTGTTTATCCAGCCAAGCATTACTCCACTGTGTAAGTTTATGGGGGGTTCAATTTATTTATTTATTCCTAACCTGTTTTAAAAATTAAAGTTACGGCGTGAAGGCAGACGGTGAAAGGGAACATTTTGAATAAGGAAATCGCGCCTTTGTCGTAGCTCATGTTACCCTGCTTCATCCTTCCAGGGAAGCCTCGTGATAACAGGGCCCTTTGGTGGAATTTCGACATATTTTTCCCTTTAGTTCGGGGCAGCTGGTTTCTTTCCTCTCGGAGGAGAGAGACGAAGTATATTTATCACTCCAGCAGTGACTCAAAACAAACAGGAAATCTTCATCAGCAGGCTCCTGGGCAAGGCAGATACCAAGGTACTGGCAGAAAGGAAACAGAGGCTTTGGGCTGTGGGAGTCGGACACGCAGCATATTCTGCAGCAACAGCAGATAACTCGCCTGGAGAGCCACCAAATTATTTTTAAATTACAAAAAATCATAATAAAAAGGTGATCCTGAGGTAGCTGAGAGCACTCACGGCATCCATGGGGGAGGCTGAGCTGGACACCCAGCCCGGACGCGCGCTGGGAACCTGGGAGAGGGAGGAAACCTGTGTGCTGGCCAGGCTGGGAGGTTTCGCTTTGATCCTGTGGCTTAGGAAACCCACTCCTTTCGCCTCAGCAAGCCCTTCTTTAAAAGCAGAGGTTTCCGGCTGGGATGGTCGCCTTGCAGCAGGAGGGAGGCAAAAAGCTAAGAAAAACAACAGCAAAAAAATCCCCAAATATTAATAATTTTAACCGTTGATATGATTATTCATATTTATGAATGGTGAGTTAATTTTAACTGTTGACACAATTATTCATACTCATTGGTAGTTTTAGAAAGGCCTCTGAAAACAAGATAATAAATGGGCCAGCAATAATGATTCTTCCTGCATTGGAAGGTCCTGACAAGAGATGGTCCTGACACATGAACTGCTCTGTAGGGTTGGCTGTGGGGCTTTTTCCCCTCTCTTTCCCCACCAGTGTCATGAAACATTTAAACTCAAATATTTCAGTCCATCTGTCCTTCTCAAGAACAAAACACAAGGAGAGGACAAGACTGACCCTGGTCTGCCCCTTGGAGACATCTCTGTTAAATGGCTGCCAGGACACTTCGAGGCTGTAGGGCTCACACCACACCAAACACACAAGGAAACAGTTGCTGCAAATGGGTAGGACTGGGAAAAGTCACTATCTGCATCCCCTGCTCCTCTGCATCTCCCCAGGCACTAGAAGTTTACTGTGGCCAGAGATGGGGCACAATGATCCCTAGGTCTGACCCGCTGTGGGCTTATCTCCAGAGCTGGCAGGAGATGGTGGGGCTGGCCAGGACACTGTTGGGTGGTTAAAAAGGGACTCGTGCACCTTAAAACATGCGCCAGCCTTCCCTTGCTCTTGGCAACCCCGGATGGCACTGAGAGCCTCCCACACCAACCTGCCCTCTCGAGCCAGATGCACCCCTTGACCTGGGAGGAGCCTGGAAAGGTGAGTCCTGCAGGGACATTTTCACATGTCCACGCTGGGCTTGGTTCGAGCTTTCACAGCCAGTCCTCCAAGGCAGCAGACCCACGTCCTTATCGCCGAGCTGCACTCTGTGACACCAACCTCAACGTCTCACCACAGAAATCCAGCCTTCTATTAATAAGGATGACTGGCTTGGCTACGAACCTAAGGTGCAAGGGGCTGATAGAGGGAACACCAGACACCCACATCCTTGCTAACAGTTGGAGGGGCAGCATACTCAGAGGCAAACACTGTCTGACTGTGGAAACGACAGCATGAAATCACCATGGCCTGAGACATCCCAGACACAATAAGAATTAGTAGTGAAAGAGCCAGTGTAAAAGCAAGTGCTTCATCCTGGCTCGTTCGCAATCTCCACGGGACTGCCCTATGGAAAGCTGGCTGAGGACTATGTCAGAGATGACTACCAAAACCTCTGGGTCAGGACAGCTCTTCTTGGGAAGCATCTGGCAGAATGTATCATCACTCTGCTGATTCACAGATGTGTCAAGGCATAAAGTCAAGCTAGGTGGGTAGTTCTGGAGAGTTTCTCCAGAGACCAGGCTGGCTGTATCATCCTAAGGAGCTGTGTGGTCTAACCAGCACCTCAGTCAGCGCCAGGGAAGGGAAATCTGGTGACGGTCTGTGCATGCTGTACAGTAGGTGAGTTCATGGAATCACAGAATCCCAGACTGGGTTGGAAGGGTCCTCAAAGATCACCTCACGATGCACTAGGTTGCTCCAAGCCCTGTCCAAGTTAAAAAGAAGAGAAAACACCAGGGTTGTAAAAAAGAAATATGAGGTACAAGAGTGCTGGAGGCTCCCTACTGCTTGAACTAGCCTGTTTCCAGCACAAAGCAGTTTTGTTTCAAGTGTGTAAGCTTTACTGGAACATTATGTTGACTGCATACCTACCAGATCAGGCAAAACTCCCACGCAGCCTGAACTCCGAGCATCAAGAGTTTGGAAAGGCCACGGTGAGTGGGGCTCCCAGCCCACCCTCATCATTACAGCTGGCACAGACCACGACAAAGCAGCACTGCCAATGTGCCGTGCCAGTCTCTGCTGCTGGGGGAGGTGACACAGCCCAAGACTTTCTACTTCCTCCCAGAAGGATCAGCTGGAAAGCAAGGCAGAGGAACGCCCCTGACTGTGACTGAAGCATGGGCAGTAGCGTGAGGTCCAGAAAGTGTTTGGTCAGGCAGTGGAACAGGCTGCCCAGGGAAATGGTGGAATCACCATCCCTGGAAGTGTTCCAAAGGTGTGTGGATGTAGTGCAAGGGGATATGGCTTAGTGGTGGTGCTGGGTTAACTGCAGGACTCAATGACCTCAGAGGTGTCTTCCAACCTTGATAATGCTGTGATCTTCATGCCTTGGTTTGGAATTGGCCATTTGCCTTACAGTTGAGTCCTTTGCCTGCTCGCACTCACTCAAACGAGTGGCACATTCACTTTTAATTACTCACTAGCCAAAGATCCAAAAGTGTGACACAACTAAAGAAAGCGTCACACTGAGGATGTGAGTTGCAGTCACGGGGAGCAAGTGGCAGAGCCAAGAGCAGAGCAGAGATCCAGAACTCGTACTCAGTGCTGTACCCACCTCCTCCGACCTCAGTAGGGTTCAAGAAATCAGCACTAACTCTGTACCTAAGGGTTGGCTTTCAAGGGACATAAGAACAGTCTTTGGCTGCTCTGGCTGGCCTGTACTAGTTTGGAGTTTGCCATCTGCAAGCCAAGGAATGCTAGAGCACAACATCTTTCCACCACATGTCTTTCCATCCCTTTCCTTGCCTCTGGCACAGACTTTACAGGCTGGGCTGGGGTGAGCAGTCAGTGTGTGACAGGAGGGGTGTGACCTTCCACACGGCAGCAGAGCAGCCCAGCAAGGCAGGGTCCCTGCTCCCAAAGTGAGGTGCAAGCTCTGTGGTCTCACTCTTTGATCTTCGCCAGCTACCCTGGAAATACTGCATAGCACAGGCCTTTGGAATCTGCTCTCCAAGTGAGAGAGGATTATTGGCGTTGGAGATGAAGTGCACTAGTCAGGACTGGGAGACGAAATGAATTATTTTCCCTTGGTATTGCTCTGTGCCATCTTGTTTGATTACGATGTTTTTTCCTTTTAAATGTGTGTTTTCCTCCTCTTAATCTTTGAACAACTTTGTGTCGAAACCAAAGGTCTCTATGTTCTGCTACAGCATATTGCACCACTTCCAGGATCCAGATCCTGGGCATTTGCCCACCTGCCACATTGTACCACAACAAACCTAAGGCGTCATCCTGCTACAGATCCACCAACAGGCCAGGAAGTTCCTTGGATGTCCCCAAAGCAAAGCAACACACACACACACACACACACACACGCATCTTCCTTAGGAGACAGTGCTCCAGCAAAGCACTCAAAGCCACAGGTGTAATTGATTTTTATCACACTTCCTTTATAAAATCAAAAAGGCACATCTTCCAAGCTGATACTCACATGGGATATATATAAATCCTAATTCTTAAGGAGGGTCAGGAAAACAGATTGGAGGAATCAAAAGGGGGGAATTTATGCGGAATCCAGAAACACAGAGAGGCAGCAGAGAAAAGTGTTGTGCATTCAAGTGCTTAAGTCCTGCTCAACTCCATGATGACAAACAAACAAACAAACCCCGTGTCTCTTTTTCTCAGCTCAGTGATTACAGCAAACCCACAGTGCCAGCTTCAGACTGGCAAGGCAACTAGCACTGCTCACAAAAACAAATCCAATGCTTTTTTTTTCCCTTTTTTTTTTTTTATGTTGGATGATTTAATTATAATGATCTTCCACACTCTCACCTATTTCCTTACAGTCAGTCAAGCCACTGCTATTGTTTCAGGCTTATGAAACAGTGAAAACTGAGGAATTAGGGGAAAAAATGAGGAAAGCATACTGCACACACAGAAGAAATGAAGTCTTTTCTTTTAAAGCCACCAATTTAAATGAGCGTGCAAAAAGGAAACTCAGGAAACCCATGTTGCCACGGTAATTCTGTTCTGCCTCAGAGCTCCCACCCAGGAAAGGTGTCTCTGATGTTACCTAGGTGTCATCCAAACAAAATAGTTCCAAAACAGATACTTGACATCCCTTTTTTCTCCTAACTCAGCATTTCAGCTGGGAGTAAGAAATAAATGACAGCCAAAACTTCTAACAAAAAAATAAATTAAAAGTTAATTATTAGAAGAGAGATGAACTCCTAGGATGCTTTAATGCCTGGACCCTAACCTGGCTGCTCCACTATTCTGGGCTCATCGGGATATCCAGAACACTAATTTAGAATTAGGGCATTGGGGAAAAAAAAATCTCCTGCTTTAAAAACGGAAAACTGTTATTCAGTTATTTCTTGAACAAATACACTTCAAACAATGTGAAGGAAATGGCACTTCCCATTTATATGAGTTTACCAACAACAGTCACGATGAAAAGGACAAAGACTGTTTCAGGTTTGTGAGGGCTGTCTGTTATAACAAACTGTCCCATGCTGCAGTCAGCATAGAAATTGCAGGGTCTGAGAAATTTAAATTCTCAGAAATCCCCAGCACAAACCACTGTTCATTATAAATGTGGTAGGAGGTTATCGTGTCCCAGAGCAGCACCCATAGAATCACAGAATGGTTTGGGTCGGAAGGGACCTTAAAGACCATTTCGTTCCAACCCCCTGCCGTGGGCAGGGACACCTTCCACTGCCCCAGGTTGCTCCAAGCCCCATCCAGCCCGGCCTTGGACACTTCCAGGAATCCAGAGGCAGCAGCCACAGCTTCTCTGGGCACCCTGTGCCAGGGTCTCACCATCCTCACAGGGAGGAATTTCTTCCTAATATCCGTTCTAAAGCTGCCCTCTGCCATTTTAAAGCCATTCCCCTTGTCCTAACACTGCTTGTCCTTGTAAATAGCTCCTCTCCAGCCTTCATGAGGGTAATTCTGCCTCTGAGGAATAAGTCAGCCACTACTGCACATCAGCCTCCTGTGGGTCCCTGTCCCTGCACAGCTCAACTCCTTCACCACCACAATTCACTCCTCTTCCCCCGGACCCACAAAGGTGAGTTCTGAGCTTTTTAATGCTACTTTAGTCAAAAAAAACCCCACTTCTTCAAAGCAACAGGTTGCTCTCTTTGGGATAGATTTAGGAGGAGCAGAGCCTGCACCAGAATATACAACAGGCAAGGTCTGCTCTGTGCCTAACCTACGGAAATCAGGAGCAAATGTAGTGATGTTAGCAGCCCATCAGCAGAGTTTGGCAGGGGTAACAACAACCATAGGGAGATAAGATAAGGATGTAGGCTTTCAAGGTTGGGAAATAAAGTATCAGGATTACCAGAGCGGTTTATAGAGACTGTTCTCCCACCCTCTTCTAAGAAACAAAACTGATCCTTTGCACTTCACCCCAGGGAGGAAAATAGTCATTAGCTTTACATTACAAAGATACATACAATAATTGTCTCTCTAAGATCAGGCTTGCCTACCCCAGTAGCCATATGTGTGTACAGCTGTAGTTTTTTCCATTGTGACACAACCTACCCTTACTGTGACCCTCTCTCATTAGGTCATTTCTAAAATGTAGCTCTCTGTGAACTGGGACCATGTTCTGTTGGTTTGCACAGCCTCTATTTTTGGCACTATAAATAGAAGAAACAACTTTGCCTGGCGTATTCTCCTCCGAATTATTTTGTAGGTTAAACAAACCTTTAACTGTTTCAGATAAAGCCAAGCAGAAGGTGTTTTTTCCAAACATCCCAAGCGAAGGAGTGCATTTCCTGCTTCCCTAATTCAACCTACGGCATCAGACATCTGTAACTCTGTTTACATTCCAGCCCTTCACAACTTAATACCGCTTGAAGCATCAATAATATAGGGCACATTTCTGACTGCTCTTTAGATATTTTTTTATCTCCATGGGACTTCCTGGTTTGGGATTTTGTAGTTTACAGTTTCTCACTAATAGTAACTAGCTGCAGCATTTGGCCTTAAGAGTTTACATATTATTTAACTAGATATAAGCAGCCTATTTTAATTACAGTAAAGAGCCCTGTAGAGGCCTTGTCTGTTTTTTCCCCCTCCAACTATATCAGTTGGCTTAATAAAGATATTACCACTCGCTATAAACCAGGCTGTGATCAAGCTCCTAGATATGCTAGTCTTTAATAACATAGTTTTACCACTTTAAAAAAACAAGTCCTATCAGATCTTCAGGCACTCAGATGTTCATGGCTTTAATGAAGGTGGTGTGAGCTTTCTGTAGTTCACACACGTTTTAGTTTCTGCGTGTTAACATTCCAGCACTTCTAGGAAAATCACTCACACCCCCCCCCCATCCCAAAGCGAGAGTCATCTGCTCCTGTCACTGTATTACAGCTTAGCATTGAACTGCATGGGCTGCACTCCTCGGACAAGCTCCCCTTTCCCTGAGGGATGTAGAGCACAGGCTTCCATCTCCCCTGCCTGCAGGGCCAGCAAGAGGTCTGTTCCTACAAGGAAATTCATGGGATCATAGAATGACTTGAGTTGGAAAAGACCTTAAAGACCATCGCATTCCTAACACCTTTCCATGGGCAGCGACACCTTTCACTAGACCTGGTTGGCCCAAGCCCCATCCAACCTTGGACACTTCCAGGGATGGGGCAGCCACAGCTTCTCTGGGCACCCTGTGCCAGGGCCTCACCACCCTCACAGGGAAGAATTTCTTCTAGTCTCTAATCTAAACCTGCTCTCTGTCAGTTTGGAGCCATTCCCCTTGTTCTGTCACCCCAGGCCCTTGTCCAAAGTCCCTCTCCAGCTCTCTTGGAGCCCCTTTAGTCACTGCAAGTGGCTCTAAGGTCTCCCTAGAGCCTCCTCCAGGCCGAACAACCCCAACATTCAGCCTAATCTTATAATGTCATGCCTGTATCCCTGACATCTCTGTCCTCATCTTCAGGTCCTATCTTCATATTTCTCATATGCTGTCACTACAGATGCTCTCTGAGTTTCATTTAGGTAACTTTCCATAATTTATTCCGTTACGTTTGAGAGGAAAATTCATGTTTAGGGTTGGCAGTGTGTGCAACTAACCCTGATTCAGCCCAGCCAGCATCTTGCTGCTGTTGGTGTCTCATTGAATCCTGCATTTGAAGCCAAGGTGAGATACTGAGACTTCAGTTTTCTTATTTCACAGGGCTGCTTTCCTCTGCAAGGTGTCAAATTAGTACCTGAATGTCACCTACCAAATCAACCTTTCAAATTCACAACTCTTCTAACATTTGCAAGCAACATTTCTACAAAGGAAAGCTCGAGACAGCTTGATTAAGCAACTTGCCCAAGGTCATACAGGAAGTTGTAGAAGAGTTGAAAACAAAAGCCAGATCTTCTTAGCTCCTGTCCAACCCTCTCTGGAATGAAAAGGCCAAACTGCTGTGTGGAAGTGTTAGCAGAGTCACATCTCATCCTACAAATTTAATAATGAATTCACGGCTTAGCAAAGAAAATGCGCAGAGCTCACAGCACTGCTTTCCCAGGAAAAACATGCAATGCACTGTGGCAGCAGGGAACTGTTCCCCAAGCTTTGAGTGGCACCGGCTGTGGCCACAGACCCTCCGCTTACACAGAAAGAGGAAAGCAGGGAACAGCAATATCCTGCAAGGCCATTTAATGCAAACAGGTTCTTCCATCCTTTTTCCAGCCACTTCCCACCTCTCCAAGAAAGTGAAAAAAGTTCATCTACTAGAAAAGCTGACGAAGTCACCCAAGAGTGAGCATGAAATCGTTCAGGATAGCAAAAGGAGCATCCAGAGTGTAACAAAGGCGGTATTTATGTCTATACTTCTCCCTGTCTGCGTGGCTCTCGGTGATAGCCACAGGAACAAACAATAGCCTTGGCCCCTTGGCTGCAAACAGTTCACTGCAGAGGCCCAATTAAGTCCTGGAAAGTCTAAACACAGGCACAGGAATCCGCTAATGTGGACAGGCCCGCACAATAGGGTCTCATCCTGGCTCTGCCCTGCTCCTGCTGAGCACCACCTTGCTGGGAGGAGAGCCCACCACCACCAGCGAGGCTCTTCCCATGGAGAGGTCCCACTCCACCTCGAAGCCCAGCACAAATTTGCACAGTTACACTCACTTTGGGGAGGATTCTGGCTCCAGGCAGCATCAGGCTCATGCCTAGGAAGATGAGTTGGGTGATCTCAGGCTCCCTACCACCCAACAAACCACACGTGTGTGCACACACAGACAAAGGGCAGTTTAAGAGTGATCTCCCTCCCGAAATGTCCATCAGGTTCAGGGCCTGCTGACACAAACACTTCAAACAGCCCAGGCAGCCTCAAGAGCAATGCCAAGAGCAGATAGAGGCTTCGACATTGTCTCGGTACACAGGATGCCGGCCTGACATCATTTAGCGGAGACAATGCTCGCCCTCTTTCTTTGGGAACCACGTAAAAAACTTGGCCGAATATAAAACGACTTCAAAGACACATTTCTGTGCCAGCCAGGATGCATCAAAGTTGGGAAAGGAACGACCCGATTCACCTGATCCAGGGAGCTGATAGAGAAGCGCGGGGAAGCGGCTTTTATCGATGTACCTTCCCAGCACTTCCTTCCTGCCCTCAATGCTATTTAAACCCCTTGCCTACCTCCAGCCAGACCTGCCCGTCCTCCGCTCTAAGGAGGAGAAAGGAAAAAGCAAGGGGAAGCCCTAAAAAAAGGCGTCCCTGCAAATTTCTGTGCAGTTACCGGGCAGTCATATCCTTCTGCTTTCCCCTGAAAAATCAAGTATCACCTTATCGTTTCCTCACCAAGATTAACTCCTGCTTCCTGAAGAGTATTTCTGAGGTAGAAAGCAGAGGTGGTGGAAAAAAAAAAATAAAAATAAGGAGGGGGGAAGCTGAAAAGCCCAATCTGTCAAGCTGCGTTTTAGAAGAAAGGAAAACTGAAAAGTGAACGTATTTAACATGAGCTATTTCCTGCACTCAGGAGGGAAGAAAGCATGCTACTAACTGTGTGCATGAGGAGATCTGCACTAGTGTTATCTCTGACCTGCAGCTTAGCCCTTGTGTCTCAGCTGCCAAAAAGCTCCTATTCAACGTTATGCTGAGTTCATCAATGCTCCACGTGTCAGGATCCTAACAGGAAAAAGCAGGACAGACAGTCACTCTATTCAACTGCCTGGGGACCCCATGACAACTAAAATCCCCTTGCAGACTGTCCATATCAACCTACGGCAGGTCAGAGCGCGTAACCCCTCCAGAACCGCAAGCCTGGGCCCACACCCTTTCCCCTTGTCAACATTGTCACTTTAAAACAGCCCATCTAGCCTTATCACCAAACCTGGAGTAAGTATGACAATTAAGATGGATTGCAAAGCCTGCATGCGCTTTACAATTAACAATAACTTGGCAGCGTGTCCCACGCAAC
Organism: Callaeas wilsoni; assembly: GCA_013398955.1. NCBI lineage: Eukaryota > Metazoa > Chordata > Aves > Passeriformes > Callaeidae > Callaeas > Callaeas wilsoni. Next base: position 31,989 of record VWPU01017833.1, on the reverse strand, counting down.
TGTTGGGTGGTATGGCAAGAACTTTATCCCTGCTTAGTACTGCATTAGCATATTTAGTAGGCTGCAAGACATAATTCCTCAGATATGAACATATTTTTGTCTTTTCAAAAAATCTGCAATTAAGCCATAACGTGCAGGCAGTGTGCAGCCGGCGGTAAACTTTGGTATTAGGGGGACTGTGCTGAAACGGCCCTTTCTGACCTTATGTCAATTATCTACTTAATAAGGAATATATTCAATTTAAAAAAAAAGTGTCTTAGCAGGGTCTTCACTAGGAAGCAACAATATTCCAGAAACTACAGCTGATATTCAGCCCTGCATTCCCTGTAAAGAACACAGTGCTTAAGAGGGTCTGGGGGCAGGTATTTGAAAGCAGGAGCATTTTGTTGGGGGGTTGTCTCAATTTTTGGCTTAGAGAAGGCAAACTCTTTCTTTCTGCTATGAATTTTTAATCTGTAGGGTTAAGTAATCGTTTGTGTAAAAGAAATAAACCCCATTTAAGCAGCATCTTCCTCTGCGTGTTGTGTAGCTCTTTTTAACCTGTCCAGGATTCTCATGTTTATAGGTAAATTAACAGTCTTCTAAAGTAATTAAATGCATTTGAGGAGCAGTTATTCAGCATGGCCTGACTTTATCGATTTCCTCCATGCTGCACAAGACACTCTCAACCCCACTAAGCTTTTTAAGTCTGTTTACGGTGTACATTTATCTAGAAAATCTGATCAGGTGGGGGGGAGGCAAAGATCTTGCCTCGATAACCTGGACATTGTCCCCCTTGACATCTGTGTTGCTGGTGGACAGGATATCCTGCCAAATGCAAGAAGACAACTGCGTGACCCACCTTGGGCAAGAGGCACCGCGGGCTGATGCGAGCACAGCGGGAGCGGGTGCTGCCGCTCCCCGCCCAGAGACGCATCCCCGGCACACAAAGAGCAGCCAGAGAGCCTCTGCGAGAAAAGCCAGGGCAAGGCAAAGCAAATAAATAAATAAATAAATAAATAAATAAATAGGCAGTTTAGGTGAGTAGCACACATTCGATAAGGGGAAGCAGATGAGGGGCAACAAATGCAATCCAGCAGACAAAGTCTTTCTTCATAAACCCGGCAGAGGAACGGATTAAACCACCTGGCAATCTTGGCAGGAAAAAAAGAAAATCTCAGGCGGTGACAAAACCAAACAGGTGGAACAGGTATAAAACTTTTGCTTCCCAATAATACCCCTCTCTTCCCTGGAATGCTTGGACAGGTGCAGAAGTTCAAGTTACAGCGTGGAAGTGGCAAATAAATACACAGCATTAGTGTCTGACGTGCTCGGCGAGCAACTGGGGATGTTAATAACTGGCAAGGTACACTAATCTCTGATTGCAACATTTGGTTTACCTTAATCTGGAGGGACAGCTGTATTAAAGAGGGAATTATACTAATCAGTTCAAGGCCCTTGCATATAAAACTTCCCATTAGGCTTAAAGTACAACAGCTTACGCTCATTCTCTAGGAGCCTTACATCTGGTTCTGAATAAGGCTGTCTCTCATTTGCAAGGTACAAACCGAAAACAAGGGAGGGGGGAGCTGACAGTTGCTGGAGGATGGTTGATAGAAGAACAAGCTACTAATTCTTTGAAATTTTTTACAGCGCAAAACTGGCTGTAAGGCATCTTAATGCTAAAAAAACAGGCATGTGTTATCAACCCTAGGCCATTTTTTCCTGTTACCGGAGGTGACCAACATAAAATAAAATTGATGATGTCAGTCAAAAACAGCTAAGCACAAAGCTTGGCTTTGTTATCTTAAGTCAGAAGGTATGATAGGCCATGCCATATGGCTGTAATCCTCCTATATCTCCCATCACCTAACAGGCAACCTTCATGTAGCATGACCTTATTTGGCTGGTCTCAGGTTAGGGCTGCCCAAAGGGGATTTTTCTGTTTCTGCTATATCCAAAGGTTTATGTTGATTTTTTTTTTTTCTCTTTTTTTTTTCTCTTTTTTTTTTTTTTTTGAGCCCTGCAAACTATAAATCCGACTGATTACTCTGCACTCTTTTGCTTGACTGAGCCTTTACAATCAGACATCCCCGTTAACAATAAGCTCCTAATGAATCAAACATCTATGGCATTAGTTTCACCTAGCTGCCTCTTTCCCATGCACTGCAGCTCTTTGTCAGACCTGGCTTGATGAGAAAAGCTAGTGACACTTGGTGCACCTATTGATAAACAATTCAGTAATGAGGGGCATAACAAAAATTACCTAAAACAACCTGATTAAAAATGACAGGCAAAAGGGTACTACAGAGCTTTGCAGTTAAGGTAACTCCCGTATGTCGGGAGGGATGGAAAAAATAATTAGGTGCAACACAACTTGCTTTAAAATTACAAGTTTGCACTCACATTTTGGCACTTTTCTTCCTCCCTCCCCCCCCTCCCCTTTTTTTTTTTGGGACTAGGAGTTTGATGGGTGTTAAAAGGAAAATGTTCCATCATACTTTATAGGAGATTCATCTTCTTTTCGAAAAATTTGCAACTCAATAAGCTTTTTCTCTTTCCTTTTTGAAGCAGCACATTAATGGCAAAATGCATTGCTATTTGCAATCCAACTTTCTATCTATAGCAAATTCCTATATTATAACTCAGCATTTTACTTCCTTTGTTTAGATATTGGTTTTGTTGGTTAAGAGAACATGTGGGCTGTAAACAAAGGATAAATAAGCTGTGAAAATAAAAGCAGACTCCAAGGAATAAATAAGAACAAAATGGAAAAGACTGCACCGGGCTCCTGTGATGAACACAGGCATCTCTTTGTGAGAGGGGAAAAAAATGTGTTAAAAGGGCACATACTGCAACTCTGAGGCAAACTTTGAAATGGAAGTGTGGAAGCATAAGAGCATTTGATTCCAAATCAGCAATGTGTGGGTTTGCATTTGCGTAGCAGCATGTTGGGAGGGTTTCAATCAGTGCACAGATGCACTTGAAAATCAAATATGGACATGGGGAATGTTTTTGGATATAGCAAATGAGGACTGATGACATGTTTACACTTTGCACATGGATCCAGTACAAAACCATACCCTGCAAAGAAACAATAACCACCATTTGCTGCTTTTCAGGGCTGGAACAAAATGGTGGCAAAGGAAGGGAATACAAGGGAGTGTCTATTCCCACCTGGGAGAGGGCTGCACCATTTCCCTGCCTCTGGGCTCACTTTGCTCATCTTTCACTTGAGAAAGGGACTTTTTAACCAATATTGAAAAAAGATAAAGACACGTCGGCTTGAGAAACAACAGTGTGAGAGGAAAAGGGAAGAAAAGGCAAGTTTCAAACATCAGTGATGCCTTTCTATGCTGTCAAAATATTTTCCTTGCAGAAGAATTAAAATTATAGTTGGAATGTTGCTGGAATGAAATAGGGAATAATCATAAGCAAACGCATTTTCATCGTCTCCAATGGAAAATTGCCATTTTGACATTATTTCAGTGTCTGCCTCTATATATCCTTAAAGGAGAAATTCCTGGCTAATAAATAATGTATCCCAAGCTATGCTGAGTTAATGAAAGTTTATCAAGACGGCAAAACTTTTTTTAAAAGGAAATAGTAGTTGCAGGCAATTGCATCTGACCAGACTATAACGTATCCCTCTGGAAGGCAGCTCCAGCTCACAGTATGAAGTAATCGTTTGTGAATGTTTTCCAAACTGTGATGCATATTTTACATTTTAAAGAAAGAGACAAAAGTTAGCTATCTATGAAAACAGGGAAAAACATCTGTTCTACACTTCTCCCAATCAGATATTAAAGAAATGCACATGAACTAATACCCTGAGTTTTAAACTTTTATGAAGAGTTCATTTCAAACTTTTAAGAGGGTATCGTTACAGCTCAAATAGTCCTTCAGACATTTGACTTCTGCTACTGATTATTAATAATAATCATCCCATTTTCCCTTACACTCTCCAGCCTGAATTCAGAATGTCAAAGCTAATTTTCTCAACAGCCTCAGGCTTTTTTAAAACATCGCAAACTTGAGATTTCTGTTCTCTTCTCACACACTTGGGGTTTGCCACAGCAAGGGGTTAGAGAATCCAACTTCCTCAACTGTGCATGGAGGTCAGCATCTGCCCAGCTGAGACCCAGCAGCTGGATTTCTACAGAAGAACCTGAATCTGAGGTCTCTTGGGCCTTTTTCTGGCACTTGTCCAGCCCGAAGCCCATGGTTTTGTCTTGGTGGCTTTAGAACCTCACAGGCATTTTGAATAGAATGAAAATGGACTTATCTATGAGGTCAAGCTACAGCTTTCATGAGAAATTTGTACAAGTGAGACATTATTTAGCAAGATAAAATACTCAAACCATTGAATTTTAACAACTTCCTCTCGGCGTGTTGCTAGAGAGAGATTCACAATTATACTCTGCACCACATTGTCCTATCTGATGCCCTGAAATGATACCAAAGAGCTTCGGTGTGAAGCCATTCCCCCTTGTCCTGTCACTCCATGCTCTCACCCAAAGTTTCTCTCCAGCTCTCTTGTAGTCCTTTAGGTAATGGAGGGTACCTGTGACAAATTAGTGGTCACAGGTACAATATACCAATCCCATTTTTTCTGCTCTGTTCTTCAAACTTCTATTTTCTGGACATATCCTCCTTTCCTTAAAGTATTTAGCAGAAAGGCAAAGCAAACTCCAGCAAGAGATGATTCCTAGCATTACAAGTTCAGTGAGAGGTGCATCTAATCATGGCTTCCTCCAGATTTAGCTTCAGTCCCCCGCCGTGTTATTTTTTGTGGTGTTTGTACATCCAACAGCAAAAGGAGGAACATGTTAAACATCCAAGAGTAAAAGTTATAAGAGGTTATTATTATTAAATACACCCAGCCTTATAAAACTATGCAAACCATATATAGGAAAGTACTTTCTGAGTTGTTTCCATGATTTTCCTTTCTAGTACAGAGCAAGGCACTTCCATTTGTTTCTCAGATAAAAATGCAAAGCGTCGTTTCCTGTTGATGACCAACAATAAATACATTTGCGCTTTGGAAGCCCTTTCATATACCATATTTTTTACTTGGGAAAGGAACAGACAGTCCAGTTGCTATAAATTTATCATGATTTCCAACTGAGAGAAGTCAGCGTAGCGCCATGGATGCCACCCAAGTGAGACTCTGGCTGGAAGGTAACACGTTACCCTGCCAGTCATACACAGAGCCAGAACTGACACCACGGAGCGAGGGCTGAGCTGGTGGATACCAGCACTACCTCCATCAGCACAGGACAAAACAACACCTAGAATAATTCTATCACCTTCCCTCGTGCAGCTTTTGAACATGAGTCTATTTGATATTAGAGCCAACTTAGTCAACTCACTGTAAGGGCACTCTTATATAAGAAAGCAAAAACTCATCAAATTCATAATTCAGCTTCAGCTGGTTCTGATGCTCAGTGGGCAGACATGAGCTCAGCTGTTTGCCTCAACAGAACAAACTTCATTTCCATTGACAGTAATTTTGGCCTTTACTGCACATTTTGGAAGAGAATCTTAAAAAACAACTTGCACCAGGATGATCTTTTTAAATTTTTTCCCCCTGCTTCTGAAAACTTCATTGGAATGGACTCTTATGTGACTACACAGTATGGCCAAGGTTGAAATTAAAAACAAAAAAAGAAGACAAGATATGAAAAAATTCAATTCTCAGTTTTAGCTTTAAACTTATTTGTTGTACAGTAAAACCTGAAACATACAATTAATATTAGGGCTAGGTTTTTCAAGGCTATAGGTGAGCCAGGACGTGCACCAGCTAAATACTGAAATTCACTTAGGATGCGACACCCAGAGCAGTGTGGTTGGTCCCCTAGAGCCATCTTATTATAAGAAATACTTTCAAAGTGTATTCTTACCTTCTCTGATATTTGTCAGATAAAAATAAAATTTGTGGAGCTTCAGCTGCCCCATAGTTAATGGCAAAGTTATATTTATTTTTTAGCACTTGAAGATCTGGCCTGATTAAATAAAACAGCCAATTAGGAAAGACTACAAATTTATGTAAGCCATATAGTCAGTATGTTCTCCCTATCACCACAGAGACCAGATGATTTTTCCCATCACAGGTCTCTAGTTCAACATTTGCTCAAAATTCCAAATTTGAGAAGTGCCACAATTCTGAAAGATTTTCCTGAAAGCCAGGCATTGAGAATTTAGGTGCCTTTCATCAGGGCAACATCTTATTTAGATCAGGAGATCATTTTCCTTCCTCACTCTTGAAAAACATTTTGCTATTCACTCGGTGTGTCCTATTAGCAGAAAATAGAGAAAGTTCTGATGCATCATAGCACGCATCTGAAATTCTAATTAACAAGAAGTCATCTGTAGTTGTCCAACATCATATTATTAATTCACAAAGCAATAAAGGGATATATTTCAGACTGAATGAGAAAATAGGTACTGAATGGGGTCAGAGTATTTCACTACACATAATTTGTCATGATCTTTAACTGTTTCGAACCTACAGAAGCCAAGTTGTACAATGCCTTGCCATGAATAGGATTTCTCACCTATATAAAGCAGTTAGACCACTATGATTTACTCTCGTGAACTTGAAACCTAAATTAGTTCTAAATCTGTATAACCCAGGGTTGCATAAGGAAGTATATTTTTACTGTGAAGGTGTAGACTTTTGCCTTTTATGTATTTTTGAGCAAGAAATGCTCTTCTAGGGCCACTATAATATATATTATATATAATATGTATAATATATAGTATGTTTTCTGGCATTATGATCAATAAATTAATTAGTTTTAAAATTACATTCAGTAACAGGAATGGTAGTTTTGACAATTAAAAAAGCACCTCTCAGTTAAATTTTAACCACCTTTACATTCGAAAAGTCTTAGAAAGACTTTTTTTTTTAATCCTGTACCCTGAAAATGCAGGTTTCTCAAAATTCATGGCCACTGAGTAAAACTTCCTGCTTGTTTCAAAAAATTAACTTCTTGGTAAAGTATGGGGAAACCCACAGTGATTTGTTCATTCGTCCATTACTTTTCCAGCAAGAGGTTGCTCAGTTACTAGAATTTTATACAATTAGTGCTCTGAGAGTGCTTTAAATGCAAACCTGTAAAAGGAAAATTAAAAAAAAAAAAAATCAAAGTTAATCTTGACTGGCTGGAACAAAATGCTTAAATCAATATGGCAATGTCTCATCTCCTTGTCATTTAGCCATTACCTGGGAGACGAGGACCTCCTGCTACTGCAGATATTTTATTTATTTTTCATACAGACTTACCACTGCCTCAGTTCTGCAGACACACACGAAGCCAAAGTCATTCCAGACTTGCCCTGTCACACTGTTTACTCCTCATATTTTATTTATCCCTGTTTGCTCTTTACATTGGTTGCAGACATAAACACATACAAATATTGTGATGTTCAGCAAGTTTAGTGCAACAAGAGAGGGGAAAAGCCACCATCTCCCATTTATAGCATCCTGGAGAAAGTGACAACACCATAATTCTCCTAAAGAAGAAAATACAAGGTTTTCTTTAATTTAAGCCTTACCTTGAAGAGTAACTCTGCCAAGTTTAGAAATATTTCAAAGTGTTTCTTCACCCCATGCAAAAGCCAGGTTAAAATATGTTTCCAGTACAATTTTAGAGGTAGAAACCTCATTGTCAGGTGTTCAACATAAAAAGAAAACCTGAAGAACATAATGGTTATGACTAAGGAAATGACAGTTTGGTGACCCTATGGATACACAGGGCCTGATCCTTATATCCTACTGGCAAGAACAGAAATGCCAAATCTGTTCAAATAAGTGTTGTTTGACCAGGGATCAGAAGCAGAGCTGTGATCTACATGTGTGACTTTTACTGGAAACCACAAAACTTCCCCAGAAAAGTAACCCCAGAGGGGTTTAGGCAATGCACATCTGAGCAGCAAAGGCTACTTGGTCATAATTGTGACAAAGCAAAGTGTTTCATTCTGGTCCCTGAACTGGAACAGATGACTATTTCTTCTTTTAAGGGGATGAGAGTAAAAAGGGAGCCAATCCAATCTCTGGAAGAAAAGCCTACGATGCAACCTCGAAATAAATACACTTATTTGCATATACAAACACTATATGTACCCACTAATATCCCTTCCTTACACCGTGAGGAATATCACATATGCTACAGCTCACACCAAGCAGAATAATGAGGGAGGTGTTGAGTTTTGATATTTTTATAAGTTCATATAACTCTACAGTCGAAGCAACTCTAGGTTCATCAGAGCTATCACATAAGTAAAAGGGACTTATCACAAACAAGTTTGTTTAATCATCAGCTGCCTTAACTTCAGTCCTCTCTCCGACCTGTACGTCTCCAGTCTGTGTTACGCTCTGTATTGCAGCCTAATCACACAGAAAGGCAAACTCTGAACAGCTACCGTCACCTCCCTCTCTCTTTTCCTTTCCCAGCAGGTTAAACGTGGAAAATGCTAAAAATCTCCTGGGAGTGAGTCTAAAAATGAAGCGTAAATAGGTACGGGAAAAAAAAAACCCTATGAGAAAAAGTGTTATGGAAGGTGCCTGAATGGCAAAGTGCAAAGGGTGACAAGAAGAAAATTGTGATGGCACACAAAAGGCGAGGGAACAAGAACGATGCCATACAATAGATAGCTGGTGAGAGCCTATCCACTGCCTGGTCGCTCCTGTTCCTCCCCCTCAATACCTTCATTTTTTTTGTTATGATAAAGGACATTCATGATCAGTAACAATGTTATAATGATAGTAAATGCGGGATTTAAGGTATATAAAACCTTCAGCCAACATTAGAAAGCCACCAAGGGGGAGTTACCTTGCACGAGGTTCTATTTAGTGATGGCTCCACTCTTTCACTCCCTGACTGCAAATCAGCATTTTTAGTGGACAATAGGCTCAGCAGTGGCCTTATGATTGCCTCTTTTCAAATGGAAATGGCTATCCTAACTCCTCTGCCAGGTTTTTCTTACTATAGCACAAATTGCAGTTTACAAGGCTCTAAGGGGAAAAAAAAAATCTTAGCTGAATATCTTTTTTTTATTCGACAAACTGACATGTAAATTACCCTTTAAGTGCTCCACTCTAGGGCTCTGATCATCTCCTAATTGTCACAGTCAATTGTAGCCAACAGTCTCTTCAATCCCAAGCGCTTTGACAACAAGCATAAGGATCAAAGCAGAATCAGCTCCCTTCAATATCCTTCTGTTTAGGATGCTACAAAAAGCCTGAAAAAGAAAGGTGTAAGGGCATTAGTGGAGAAGGAACTGAGACGAGAAAGTACTATAGCAGTCATTTTCTTCTTCACTAATATTATATATCCTTATATACTCTGTTATCCCATGTTCAGCATGAATACATAAACATCCCAGATAATAAATATGCTTCAAAACCACTCGCATATATTACCCCTTAAAAATAAATGCATAATGCATCTCTGCTGCTTCCTGCATGCCTCCTTCCAACTTTCCCTTTGACTCTGGGAAAGAATGCAGCAGCGATTACTTTTTTGAAGCAATTTTTTTTTCCCCAACGCAGTCCTACAGTGCCTTCCAGGATGAGCTGGGCTGCAAACCAGCCTGCCCCGACAGAAACCCATCTCATGATGCATTCATGGGACTTAGACATGAAGCAGGTTGTTTGTGCAGCTCTGCTTTTGCTTTCTGAAGTGCCTATAACCCAAGGTCAGGCACAGGCTGGAGGAAAACCCTCTCATTCAGTTGGAGTCCAACTCTGAGAACAGCCAGTTTCAGTCACATCCAAAACGACTGGGAAGAAATACAAGAATAAATTCAGCAGTTCTCAAAGCCTGCCCAGGGGGAAAAAAATTATTTCCTATAATTCTGAAAGAAGATTCACCTTTTATTGTATTCCAGACCACTTTAAATCAGCGCCACACTACATCGCTGAAATTTTTGTACTGGCTGGCTGTGTTTGATGATACGAGCTTGCTCGCTCTGCAATACGCTTTCATACCCTCAGTGCCTCGCAGACGCCTTGTTGGAGTCGTGTTTCCAGGGAATGGGAGTAAGGCGGAGCTATTCTGAGTCACATTTTTACTTCAAAACTTGTGCGTCTTCACAAACGTAGCGGTAACTCCCACAGAGGCTCGCAAGCAGCTTCTGCCACACGGGCTGCAGGGGAGGAATCGCACGGCTCCCGCAGGAGATGTGCTGCTGGAGTGGGAGAAAGCCTGCAGGAGGCCAGGGACGCAAGCTGGGGATGTGCCAGAAGCATCTCCAAACGGATAACCAGGCTCTGCAGGGTTAGGCAGCCGGAGCCTTTGGGCCTCTCCGGCAGTCTTGCTGCCATAGAGAAAGCAAGCAAGAGACTTTATCCTTTTTCCTGGAGCTCTGTCTCTCCTACTCCTGAAAAAGATGCAGGTTAAATCCCTCGAGCAAAACAAGATGGGAATTTGGACATCGAAAGCTACTTACTCCTTCATAAGAAATTAACTCACTCCTTACAGCTGTTTTTAAGGAACTTAACATTTCTTGAAGATGATGCACTTTATCCATTGTCTCACATGACACTGGAGGAATGGCTGCACGAGGCAGCTGGATGAGTTTAACAACCTGCTGTCCCCATCACACTTTCCACACCCAAATCCTGTGTAGGAGATGAGCTGAGTCAGATTTACAAACCAGCAGAAAACCAGACACTTGTTTAACAGGACACCAAGGCAAGGGTTTAAGGTAGATCTTCCTGAGCTGTCACCTACATCACACTCCCCAAAAAAGACCAAAAGGTTTAAGATGCAAACAATAACCCTGTTTTTCCATAGAGAAGATTCTGAGCTTGCAGGGAAGATATAGCACAAATACAACAAGGCTTCCTACAGAGTTGACTCTTCACCCAAATGTGGATAATACAAAGGTACAAAGACTGGTGAGAGAGTATTTTCGATAATGAATAGGAACAAGAAGTCAAAATTTCTCATGGGAAAGATATTCCAAAAAAATGATGAGTGGGAAACATCAAAAGCACTCATTTGAGTGATGTCAAAATAATATAGAAGGTTAATCTAATATATAATTTAAAATAAATACAAACCCAAAATTACAAAATTGAATTGAAACATTTGTCTTGTCAAGCTGTTTTGTTTCCATAATATCAAAGGGAAATATTTTAACTCTTTCTGACCAAGAAATTTTACCAAAAAATTGCATATTCTGAAAAAAAATTTCCAGCTTAGTGAAGCACGCTTTGCCCAACAGCAAATTTGAAAATATTTTTCAGCGTTATATAAAGAGCAATATCTTCTCCAGTTTAATTCTGACATGACTCCAGTTAAAACATATACAATATTTTCCTAGATATTCCAATATAAAAGGTAAATCCCATTATTTTTTAGGAAGATTACTCCAAGACACTAGGACACCTTCCAAATTAAACCTTCCCAATGTTAGCAAATTTGTTGCTAGTTAGCTCACTAAAATTAACTTGAAATATAATGATATTTTCACCTCCTCATTCACACACAAGAGGAGCCACATGCCAAGAAAAAGCTGCAAGGTCACCTGGATTGTAATTAACATTATTATTATTATTATTATTAATAAGAAGAAGAAGAAGAATACAGAAGCATTTCCAAATAATAGGGCAGCTAACACAGCCTGGACTATTTTCTCACCTTGCTTCAAACACATGTAAATCGCTATTCCATAAAACCATTGGTTCCAAGTTCAGTCGGTGGAGTTGCTGCTGATAGACTCCGGAGTTGAGTAGCACAGTAATCCTGGACATTTTCCTGGTTTCCAGCTGGTAAATCACAATAAAGAAGGTTAAAACAATGTTCTTTGCCTATCAGAACATTTTTTGTGGAGATAATTGCTATAGTGTTTGCTAAGTAGGGATTTCGTTACCAGAAAGTAGTGGAGGGTCCATGTGACAATGAATAGAAGGAGATAAGCTCTGTGAGAGGGTTTTCCCCTTAAAATAATGGACACATTATGGAAAAAGTTGAAAAAACCCTGCCCTATCACAAAATATTTTTTTTTCAACACATGGAACCCACAGCAGTAGAGATGCTTGATGCACTAAGCCATTTGCTGCACGTGACTATTTCATTACAGTCCAGAGCTGCACTTTATTACAGGTGATTAGCAACTGTCTTGCTCTACTGTAAAGAGGGAAAAAGTGCCACAGTGTTGCTCGTGCGCTGGAGCAGCCTGCAGGAAAGCGGCTCCTCCAGCCGCCTCCCACAAGTGGCGGGTGTGCCAGGGGCACAGGGGTTCCTCTGGATGCGGTACCCCAAAAAGGGAGCACCGAATGCTGATCAGAGCTTGGGTTCTGAGAGGATTCTGGTGCCCTTTCCTGCAGACTCCAACATAAGCCCCCAATCTGGTTGTAAAAGAGGGGAATAATAGTGCCCATTGTGCTGCTGACATTTCTCTCGGAGGGGGTGGCTCTTCATTAAGCAGTTGTGTTTCCTTATTTAGTTCTCGGCCACAAGCATGGATTTTTGCAGCCCTTTTCTTTTTTGTGTGCTTCTGAAAAGTAAAAGGGTGAAAAGTTACATTTTGGAAGCCTTGGAGACAGTCAAAGCACGTGCACGGATGTGATGTGAAAGTCCGTGGCCACAGAAGCACTTCAGGACTATTGCAAGGCTTCTGATACAGCTCTTAAATTACTGACGATTAACTGATGTGCTCTGGTCATTAAATCCTTGTGCTAAGCAGCCTTTCAGGCAACAAAGACAAACTATTTCCCTCTGGGATGCCCGGCGAGTATCCGTGCTGAGTTTGCTTAGAATGTACATGAAGTCATTACCTCTGCAACGGCCAGGGCCAGGTGAAGAGCCTTCGGAAGACCTCAGGAAGCCACAGGCTTGCACCTCAGCTGGGATTTGTTTTAAGCAGCTCACGTGCCCCTTTTTAAGTGATTATTTCTAGCTGGTACTCAGGGCGGGCTGGTGACAACATCTCCTCCTGCGCAAAGGCTGAGGTTCAAGCCAGCCATAACAGGGCTAGTACTAAAGGAGTCAAATCATACACAATTCCTCGCTCTTGGGGAGAAGAGGCAATTTTTTGGGTGTCTTCATAGCTCATTAGCACAGTTTCTACTGCAGTTAGATCAACTACACAGCTCCCACTCCAGCCACATCCTCCTAAGCCCAGGAAAACATTCCAAAGCTGTTTTACAGAGGAGGACATAGAAGCTCTTTTAACAGTGGGATCCAAGTCTATTAAACCTAATGAGATGTGCTGTCCAGCGAGCTCACCAAAGTCATGAAAAACTGGTGTCAGAGCCAGGGCCACGCCACAGCAGCTCCCAGGGCCTAACGTGGGCTCAGGCAGCTTGGTATCACAGAGACCTTCCTGCTTTTAACTCCTGAGAGGTCACCTCCAGGCAGCTGAACACACACCGAGGACGTTCCGCTCCCTTCCAGGCTCCTGCATGACAAAATCCAGAACAAGGGCATCATTCACGGGCGCTGCCATTGGAACTGGGTTGTAAAGAAAGCTGTTTCAAATAACAACCAGAGAGTCAGAAAAATCATGTCTAACCACATGTCTGTTAAGAAGAATATCATGCAGCATTTATCAGCCCAGACAGGAGCTTGCCTCACTAAACTGGTTTCAATATAGGAGTTTAAGTATATGGCAAGTGAGAGAGGGAATGTAGACATTATTTTACACAGGGAGAATTTCTATCTATTACCAAGCTGTAATTTTAATTGACATTAAGCAAGCAGGACCACAAGAATAGAGCAAGTGCCCATTTCTCACAGCACATCTATCTCGTGTAGAATTGCTCAGGGCTCATATACCACCAGTTTAGAAACATGCGTAATTGCTTATGGTCAGCGTCGAACCACTGCCAGATCACACATTAAACAGATAACCACTATTATTATAAGAGCAACTTCCTTGACCTCATATTTTGGTCTGGCTCTGAATTCCTGTACTTTACCAGTTTGGTTTGTTGCATTTTGCCAGGCTTCTGCCTCTACATGTCATTTTCTACTCCTGTAAGTGACCGGTGCAGTGGAGAGCTCGCTCTAAAAATGCATATTTGAGCACATGAATAGAATAAATTCAAGAAATATGATCACAGTTGCTCCTGTAATGTTTTTATAAACACAGAGTCTCTGCTTTTTTATTATAGTTAAGGTACAGTGTGTTATTTGGCAGAGGAATCTGACTTGAAAATGTAAAAGGTTCAGGCAACCACACATTTGGAAGTAGAAATCTTTCCTTAAAACAAGGTTCTGGTGTTTAAACATAGCAAAATTTCTGGAAACTTCAGTTTCTCAAAGTCTGCCAAAGCTCCAGTCACATGTAACATATTCTTGGGGCTTCCATATAATGCTTCAAGTAATAAACAACATCTTGTTTAGAGCAGGATGGAAAAAAAATGGGGAAAACATTCATCAGGAGTCAAAGCTCTATACCAGTACTGAAAACAAAACAAGTTTCTTGCACTGAAATCTCAGAATAACTTTTATAATGGATTAAAAAAAGATTCAAGTACTCTTCACACCTCTAAATATTGCAGTTAAAATTGTAGGTTAAATTCTTACAGCAATTAAATAAAATATTCTAGAAAAGAAATAAAATACACTTACTGAAGCGCACTCAGGTTTTTAGCAGCAGAAAGAAAAGTTCTGATCATCCTAATTGGGTAACAGGATGAGTTCCACACTGTACATAACTATAGGTCATCAGTAGCCCTTCAGTGCTCCCTGTACAATTCATTTATCGTGCATTTTTTATTCAGGAACAAGGCTGGATTTAAAAAAAAAATAAGTCGCTTCCATACGAAGGCTCATCGTGCAGAATATTCACAGTTTAAATATATGCACAGTCATCTCTACTAGTCAGACACCATTTCAGTCCTCTCATCAGAATGCACATTAACAGAATGAATCTGAGATACAGAAATAGCACACCGCAGCCAGGCCTGAAGTACGGGCCCTAATACCTACCTCGCTGGGATCTAGTCAGGTTTAATTAATTAATGCTTATGAAGCACTACGAGCTCCTCAGATCATCACTTCAATTCATTATCACCCCCATTTGTTTTGTGTCCCACTTCCCCCCTTAATTCAACAGTGAATTTCTTTTGGAAAGTGTTGCATTTATAGAGTAATGAACAGATGAAAGCGGTTGGAGTGATTCCACAGGAGTATAAAAGGGAGCAGGAATCCTTCCCCTTCCTTCCTGCTTGAGTCATTTAGCATCAGGTCTGAGAGGAGCATGAAGCTTCAGGATGTGTAATGCTCTTCTAGAAGTCACCCCTGACCAAAACCGTGTCAAAATGCACCAGAAAATGATGAATGTAAGGATTTAACATTAAAACAATTGGTTTCAGTCTGGGAAACTCCTCTGCTTGCATTTATGTTAATTAAAGATGGGCACGAGCCACAATGCTCAAAGGGGTGTGGATGCAGGCACTTGGTTCTTCCCTCATCTCTAATAATTATTAGATACATTGGATGGAAATAGTTGGAAAGAAAATCAATAAGAGAATGAATCAAGAAAATTAATGGCAATTTCAAATACTTACAAGTATAGGATTTCACTCAAGGCCAAGACAAGATAAAATTAGTAGTCTCTATTAAAACAAAACAAAATACAGTTTGATCAAACTTCCATTCTGTGGAATCTTCTTTAAGGACTTCAGATTTTGGCATTAAATAACTTGGGTTACAGAACTTCACAGGGAAGAAAAGAAAGATTATCTGGTGAAACTCCAAGGTTGCTATAGACTTTCCAAAGAGAAACCAGATTAAGACAAAAAAATTACTGGTGGAAGAAAAGCTGATAAAGAAGACTAGAATTTGATAATGGAAGAATTTAATTATTCAGGTATTGATTGCTATGATAACTATGTGGAAGCTAACAAAGTTTGTTTGTAGCAGCAATGCTATTAGTCCTGTAACTGAGCCCTGTGCTTGGAGCTGGGCATGTGTGCAGTTATAAAATTAATTTTAATTATAAAATTTAACTTTAATCACATTTCATGTCAATATAAGTTTAAAAGTTAATGATAGAGAGTTCAAACTTCACTATGATAAAGATCCTCATAGATTTAAAGGATGAATCAATGGAAAACATTCTTATCAAGAAAAGCTAGGGAGATTCACAAAGTGAATGGACTTGGGTCAAAAGAACAATTAAAGCCTAAATATGCTGTTATTATTCATTTAAAGAGAAAATCTTACTAAAAACAAAAGAATTGATACATCCAATGGTGAGGGAAAATGTGACAATATACAATAGTGGCAATCTGAGAATGCTGAACAAGGGAAAAGCAAATATTCTTTAGTGAGGGGTGTTTTGTGATTATTCTGATTTAAAAATTCTTCCTGCTGGGCTTCCAAATTGGGACCTCATCTTTCAGGACTCACAAATACAGTTTCTCATTTAGATATTTTTGTTGCTGACATAACAAACCAAGGGCTTTGCAGTTTAGAAGTGGGATTGACCTTGTGCAGTCCCACGGCCAGAAGAATGGTCTCCAGTTCTGTATGTCGTGTATTTAAATGCTGTGCTTTAATCAATATACCTGTGAGCAGGTACTTAAAATCCAGTTCTCCCCCAGGATGGAGGAGTTCTTCCCCAGCAAGAGGGGTGGGCAGCAACCACCAGAGCCTGTTGAAGGTGAAATCTTCTTGGTTTAGGTTTCCTTCAGAGCGCTGTTGAAGCTGACTGGGTTTCCATGGGTTAAGGACCCCCACGGGATTTGGCATATTCAGAGTGATGCATGCAGAGCCTGTGCTGCCCCAAAACCCTTCCTGGCCAACTGAATGTTGCTTTGCCTGGCTCTTCCCTTGGGTTGTACAGAAATCTCCACTCAGATCCAGTCGCCATCTCATGTTTCTGCCACAGGTGTGGTCCCAGGTGGGTCAAAAGCTTTCCTATCAGAGTTGCTTTCTCATTGATTCATGAAAAAAATAATCATCTTTCACAGCAAAACCCAATTTTCATTAAAAAAAAAAAAAAACTTGGAAAAAATTAGGGTTTTGATTTTCCATGAAAAATGCTTCTGTTTGGAACCATAACCACAATGGTTTTTCCTCACCATGATTTATAAGCCAGGCCATAATTCAGACAAAATATCAGCAAACTGCAGCAGAGAGGATGTGGCACCCAAGTTACAGCACCTTTTAAACAGGTCCAGTTAGATTATACAAATTCCATTTGTTTTAGTCTTAAATTTTTCATTTGGTTTCAATTCAAAGGGAGGGACTGTTTCCTGTGTAAAATGTTAGCTTTCTGATATTAAAATCAATCTAAGCATGAATCTAATATTAATCAACCACTTACTGTATTTACCAGAAATTGCCAGGTTCATCATTGTAATAGAAAGATCTGCAGATGGGAACAGAAAGCTGAGAAGGAGAGTAAACATCCTAAAACAGTCAAATAATGGAAAAATAAAGCAGAAGAAGCTGCTAATCCAAAACAAAATATTACATACTACATATAATTTAGAATTAAGTATCTAGCATTGAGAATTATTTTTGCAGGAGCAAATAAAAATATACTTCTTCAGCCAAAGTAATCCATAAGAAATGTGGGTAAAGACCTGTAATAAATCAGAAATGTTAAGAGGCATCCCAACAGTCATTTTGATCTCTTGGCACTGAAGTAAAGTAAGCACAGTGCATAAGGGTTAACTCCTCAGCTCACATAAATCAAGTTAACACCATTTAAGTTAGCAAAATGTATTCAAAGTCAAATTCATTTACTCCAGCCAAAGATCTGTCCCTAACTCTATCCTTCGCATTTTATACTGCATTAACAGTTTTAACATATTCAGCTTTAAAGCCCAATATACTTGAATATAATCTCCATTACATACACACACTTTTATGTACACATGAATATGCAGAGGAATATATACATATAAAATTATTTTAACATATAATATAAACAAATTAACATAACACAATTCGTAGCTATGAAAAACAGAATAGGAACGATTTTGCGAGGAAACACACTGAAAATCCTAATTTGAGTAGAGTCAACCAACCCGGATTTATGAGCAGGAAATCTTGCTCAAATAATTTGCTGGAATTTTTCAAAGCCATCCCTGCCAAGGTAGACAAGAAAAATACTATGGATGGTATACAATATGCCTAGACTTTCAAAAGAGTGTTAGATAAGATCCTGTACTGGAGATTACCAGCAAGGTACAGAGCCACTACATAAATGATAACAAACTTTAATGAACTGATAAGAGTCTGCAAACAGCATTCACCGAGTGACTTAGAGATTGGCAGTCAATACAAGGTAGCGCCTCGGTCAGGTTGGGAGCTTGTCTGGTCTCTAATCTATGTAAAAGAATTAAATCGGAATTTCAAAGGTAACGTATCAAATCGTGCCGGGGACATAAAAGTGACGGGGGCTGTAGCAGCAATTGTCTCACTCGGGCTATAAACGCGAGATCCAGATCAGCAGCAAATGCAGCATCAGCAGCACCGGGATCGCAAAACTGTGCCGGAGCCCGGAGCCCGGAGCGGGGAGAGCAAAGTAAACAGGTTTTTCTCATGCAGGGCCAAATGTGAAAACAAGCTGCACGTGGGCACAGGGGTGGGAAGAAACTGGTGGAGGGTGTTATGGAAGGGGCAGAAGGAAATCCAGGTGCTGCTTGGAGAGCAGGGAAGAGCTCAGGGAGCAACAGGAATTACAGCAAAAGGGAAGGAATAGATAAGAGGATGCTTTGAGTCTTTTAATCCTTAGGAGGTGGGGAGTTTAGAGGAGATTAAAATCTTTTGAAATAAAAAAAATAAATTTGAAAAAAGCCAACCTTTTTTCCTGTCCCAATTTAATGGGTAAGTGTTTGGGTAAAACTTTCCTATCCCAGGAATATGATTATGGTTTACTGTAAGGATGACAAAACCAATCCTGTGTCCCTCGAACCCAAGTCTCACATAGTTTTGGAGCACTGCAGTCCCTTTCTGCCCCAAGGGTTACAGACCTGGCCAGAAAAGCTCAGCACAACCAGCAGACCAGGGGACAGGACAAAAGTGCCAAGGTTTGTTTCTGTGCTGCCACAACTCAGGGCAGCGTTGGAGGAGCTCGACAGCCCTCCTGGTGCTTTTTCAGAAGTACCAAAGAAATGATGGCTCCTAAGTTCTATTTACAAAAGGATCTCCTCCCTGGAAAACACAATTTGCAGGCAATTTCAGTGCTGACTGAAATTTGGAGAGGTTTTGGGGATTCTGGACTTCACTCCCAGTCCAATTTTTTATATTAGCAATTGACCGGGTCCACGAAATCAGCTGGCACAGAAGCAAAAACCCCAAGAACAGGGCTCCGGTCCAGTGGATAGGTCCTTCACCTGACAGAAGGATATGTCTGCCAATAAATTTTGATGAAAAAATGAAATGAAAAAAATTGCTGAACAGGGCTGAACGTACCCACTCCAGCATCTGAGGTTAACTAAAGAGTTTTCAGTTTCATTTTGTCCTCTGACACATAACTACACATAATTCCACCAGGTATTTAAATTAAACCAGCATCAGCTAAGAATGGGTTCTGCTCCGTTGAGTTTACTATTTTTATCAACTTTTACATTCTTGTTTCTTCAAACAGCTTGCCCAACACTAGATTCAAATTCTGTTGGCTTTACTGCCACATCTACTTCACTCATTTTAATGGATCTTGTTTCAACAGCAAGACTGAAAATGTTTGGCCTCATGAGGATTTATTATAACTGTAGAAAAATTAAAATTTCAGCTTATTATCACACATGTTTTACCAATTATTCCTTTATTATCTTTATGGAAGAATACTCACAAAAAGCAGTCTGATGCTGTGGTAGTCACTACATTGACTTCCTCTTTTTCAAACCAGTATCTTTAACAACAGATAAAAAAATCAAGAGATTTTAAGCTATGAGTGCCCAAGAGATGCCATGAGAAATGCTTTTTTATGTTCCTCATTGCCTTTGTCCAGGCCTAAAGTGGCATTTTTGATTCCTCTTTGGATCACCAGCTCCCTGGTAAGGCTGGATTTTTTAGACTTTTACAGGGTTTTTTTAATCACTGTGGATCGTGGATATAACCCTGAAGTTTTCTGTGTCTCTCAGATATTGTCTACTGATAAAGTTTTTTCAACCAGCTGCATGCCCGTGTTTTCATTTCTGTCATAACTCTTTCTTCACCTGCCTGAAACCAAGAGATTTCTAATTTTTCTTCCGTTTCCAAGTTTCTCAAAGTTCCCTGTCCACCCAGCACTGCCATCATAGTTCCTGAATAAAACCTCAGTGTTTCTCAACAGGGTGTGCAAAATTTCTTCCCCTAAACAACCTCTGCTAGCACTGCCTCTTTTCTCAGGGGAAAATCTGTAAATAAATAAATCAATCAAACTTTCTATTCATCGTAAAAGCAAATTACTTTCCTAAGCAAGAGGGCAGGGCTAGATATCAGAAATAATTGTTAATATATTGGTTTTCTGGCATTTCAATGCACTTAACAATGTTAAGAGTCTTTTCTTGATCTTGCATCACAGTGATCTACTTTGGCTGCTTCCCACTTCATGCTTCACCCAGAGTGTTTTTACTTCACCAGACTATCAATCTTTGAAATTTGAAAATCACTGAGGTTTATCTGTGACTTGTGTTTCTTTCCCCACGGTTTGTGTTGAGAGCTTTAATGACATTCTCCTTTGAGTTGCCTCAGAGGAAAGGAAAGACCCAGGTTTTTTCACATGTCTGAGGAAGCATCTGTATGCTAATTCCCTCTCAACTTTGCAAGCAGAAAATTTAAAGGGAGATGGTTTTTAGCAAATGAAGACCAGTTAGCAGTTAGAAACCTTTGCAATGGCACCAATTTCTTGGGAGATTTTTTCCCACCCACAAGCTTTCAAGGCTGTTTCTTGACTTTACAAGATCATTTTAAGTTAATACTTGACTCCCAAAAATCCCGCTCCACCTTAAAAATCGTACTGAATCTGTCAAACATCAATTTTGAATCAATGCCAATTCAGTATAAATAAAGTGTGATATGGACACTCCAGCAAAGGATTGCCTGCAAATCAAAAGAGCTCTTATCACACAAGGAACGTGATAGATTTTTCTCCAGTAATTCCAATTCTGATCACCTTTTCCAGAGAAGAACTTTAGTGACTGAAATAGGAATAAGATATGAAGCAATAGTTTTTTTCCAGCTGTTAAAGATGCTTTATATAAATGAAGGCTGAGCCTAATCATTTTTTAAAAAGACCTAAACATCAATATTTTCATAATTAGGTTGAGGACTGAGGTAGTGGTTGTATCCGATGAGCTTAAAAAGGGAAAAAAACCCCTGATTATGCCAATTAAAAATGAAAGGTCTAAGAATAAACAGTGAATTCTTGCATAGGATCCAATTCACAGCGTAGTAGGCATTATGTCAAATAAAACCACAGAGTGAACTGAAGTATTAATGAACAGAAGAGATAGCCAGACATGTTTACACAGGCAGACAGGGCTGGAGGATATATCGACCACGTGGGGAGGTGTGTTGTAATAAACTTGAAGGGGGACAGACTTGTTGGGCCAAGTGTCCCTTTCCTGTCCAGGAATTCCTCATGTCCTCGTTACCCTTTCACCTCTGGACAGCTGCAATATTAAAATCTGGCTCCTATCTTTAGGAAATTGAGTTTAATGTCCTTAATTTAGTCCCCAGTCCACATGTATCCATATCACAAAACAATCACACAATTTGGCTCGACGGACGGCGGCTGCTGAGGAGAGAGGCCCATCCTGGAATGGGCAGGGCTGTTGCAAGGCCCAAGGCCTCTATGAAGCATCTGTAGCCTGTGCGATACATGCATGGTACATTCACACTCGTGAGAAACCATCTTATTTTCATTTCTGTCTTTTTCTGGTGTCTTTTGCATGCACAGGTTTAATTACCAAAGCAATTGTCGCGTTCCTGTATCATGGCAGCGGCCAAGCTGGGCAAGAACAAAGGCGGTCTCTTGGTTTTCTCAAGTTTTCTTCAGCCCTAAGTGCAGCCTCAACAAGGAGCTTGATTCAGCAGATCTCCCTTCTCTCTGAAGCACAGAGGAGGGCTGCAGGGTTAGGTGCTGCACCCATAGATTACACAGCAGTGAAAACATGAGTGGCATATTTTGGTCCCGGGGATTGATATGCAACACTCCAAACGCCGAAGTCGACTGCTAAATAATCTGGAGTCAGAAAGGGGCAGAGTGTTTGTGGAGGGGATAAAAAAAAAATGTGAAGGGGATAAAAATTAATCATCGAAAGAGTGTTATGTTTTATGTTAGTAAATCATTTTAACTAATTGATTACATCATATCTCCAGTCAGGCTCTTGATTTGAAATCTTCAGGAATCGGTGGGCAGGGATGTAAAAGGCACTTGTTCTCCTCATCTGGAAAACGTCTATGTTGCTCATTTTCCAACATTATGCAGTTTTTTCTCGGTATTTTTCTTTCAGTATTTTTTTAGCCTTTGTGATGATTTTCTTCTGATCTATTTGCTTACCAAAATAAGGGGCATAAAATAGTGTAAAGATACTTGAAGAGTATTGATATAAATGTCAGTGTGCTTGGTGCATTTTGGGATGGAGAGAGGGGTGTAAGATGGAGGATAAGTCTGTCAGCTAGCGGCAGACACGGCCCATTTGTAAATAACAAAATTGTAGGATTTATTCCTTTTGATGCACTGCACTTTTATTAAAAGAAAATCCCCTGGAAACCTCTGTAAATGGCACAAAACATATAATTAGACTTAGCTTTTTTCACCCTCTGCTTATTTAAATGCTCCGCAACTTCAGCAGTGATTCAGTAACAACAGATTTTGTAGAAACATCTGACAATGAGAACAAATATTTGCAGTGTTTTCAGTCTCTGCTCTGTGTTTCTCCCTACGAGGCAGAGCTTGCCTTCCTTGTGTGCGCATCAGTGTCGCTTTCTCTGCTGCTCCCACCTCCAACCAGATCCACTTTCCAACACTAAATATCAGATGTGGCTTTTTATCCCATGCCTCCTGCTTCCGAAATGCCACCCTACAAATTCCTGTCTCCAAATTCCAGGCACGGACCTCCCAAAAATGAGTGCCACCACCAGGCAGGCTTTGGCATAGGCAAAGTCATCGTGGCCAGGCACAGCTGGTGGGTGGTGGTGGCACAGGAGCTCTCCAGGCACTCACCTGCCCGAACAGCAGCAATCCAAGGCTGTGCTGTTGTTGGATTTGTTCTCTTTTCCCTGGGCTCCGTCACTTCTGCCCTTTCTCTGCTTGGTAGGGGAAGAGGTCTTGCACACAGAGAGCCACCCCAGCAGAGTCGTTGGTGTAGACGAGCTACAAAGTCATCCAGGGTGGACTTTGCTGCCCCGAGCCTCAGCACCAGCCCCCACAGCCAGCAAAGCAACCTGTGTAGCAAATTTATATCGTGCCCTTAACACCTGCAGTGAGTTGGGTCCACGCAAATATCTTTACTTGTGGGATGTGGCTCAAGCAAATTATGGGACAGGGGACAGGAGACAGGGACATGAAGCTGCAATTCCTAACTCCTGAAGCCGAGGACATCAACGCTCACAGCAACACAACCCAGGCTGCCAGAATTATTGCAGAGACCATTTTGCCTCCTCCCTCACTCAGAATTTGGAGAGTCACATCCATTTACAACCTCTTTGTTGTAGGCTCATTGGCAGGCGGACCCACTGACGTGTGGACCCTCCTGGTGAACACCAAACACTATTCCCAAATTCTGCCTGGTGCCTTTTTTGAACCCATTTCCAACCTGTCAGAACAATGAGAAAGAATACAGTCAATATAGTTGCTTCTGAACTTAAAAAAACCCAAAACATAAAAAAGATAAAAATAGCCTTTTTTAGAGGGTTTCAGGTTGAAGGTTGCTTGTCAGAATCCAAGAAGAGAGCAGCAGTTGTTCTGACACTGCGGTTTTCACATCCTTGTCAGAGATTTGAAGCAGGATAGCTGATGTGTGTTAAAAAAGGATGGGAAGGTTTAAAATAGTTTAGATGCTGCCTGGAGGAAGTTTGAAGAGATACGGTAAGGAGCATTGGTAAGAGTGTACGTACACCCAAAACCATCCATGAGAGGAAACAACTTGTCCAGCTGGTACCTTTAATGCAGTTCTGACCTGGAACACCTCAAATGACCCAGAGAGGAGTCAGGAAATTTCCCAAGAAGCATTTTTAAAACATAAATCGGGGAGGGAGTGACAACATGGAGAACACTTTCATTGCAAGGGAAAAGAAAAAATCTCTCTTCGGTTTTTGACAGCTCTAATAACCCAGAGTCTAAGATTTGCACTTGGAAAGGGGCCAGTTGGCCAAGCCTCTATCCACAGACAGGCTGGAGATGATGCTGATAGTCAGAGGGAAGCAAACAGAAGACCTGGCAAGTCCGATGCCACCCCTGACGAAGGGGATGTCTGCCAGCTCCTGGGTAAATCTGCAGTTTAGGTGTGCAGCAGTCGCTGGGCTGTGCCTCTGCTTCTCCTGGAATCTGATCCAGCCAGCAGCCACCCGCAGAACGGCAGCAGTTTCCCCACTATTGGGCAATTCTGTACACAAGGAATTTCTTCGGAAACTATGCTGCAGCAGCCAATTGTTTCAAATCTTTTGGGATTTTCTAAATGTCTTTGTAACCCTTGCATTTCTGTAGTTTTTAAAATATCCAGCTGATCTCCTGAAGTCATGGAAAGAAAAACATATTTTCCCCGGGGCAGTGATAAGGAATAATTGAGGCAATCAATCGACTCTGAAACTTTTGGATGGGCATCAAAATGTCAGTTTTGCACCCAGATTTTTGCTGCTAATTTCACCTTTATTAACTTAATCAGGAGTCAGTGTGAAAAGTAGGGTGACACTAAGAAACCCAAGGAAAAGGAAATTTGAACTAGTCCCAAACAGGTAGCACAGAGGCTACTGTGTAACTGTAGAATTTATATTCAGCATTCAGCCGAAAGCCAAACAAAAAAATCTCCATGTTAATAAATCTTCCACAAAGATTTATTAATCTTTGATCCATTGATCAAAGATCAATGATCCATTGATCTCATGAAGGTATGACAACATCTGAGGGACTTTGGATGATGTTCTTGATGCCCCTGGATCCCTGGAAGTGTCCAAACCCAGGCTGGACAAGGCTTGGAGCAGCCTGGGACAGTGGAAGGTGACCCTGCCCGTGGCGGGGGGTGGAATGAGATGAGCTGTAAGGTTCCTTCCCACCCAATCCGTTCTGGGATGCTCACCACAGGACACCTTTACCCCAGAACTGCTGCTGGGTGACCCCAACCCCAGAAGGAGTGTGTCCCTTTACAAAGAATTGTGGGAGCATCTCAGGGATGTTCACTTTCTCTCCTGCTTTTAGAACCAAAAAAAGCAGAGGTTTAACCCAAATTCCCACCTCATCCTTTTGCAAACAACTTGCTGACATTGCCACCACCCTGATGGACAAAGCAGTGGCAGTTTTGGCCACTGGGCTCAGAGCTCTGCCCTCCATGTGACAAGGATTGCTCAAGTTTACCACTCTTCCACTTACAAATTCAACCCCTCCTAGAAAAAAAAAAAAAAAAAAAAAGGAAAAAAGAAAGAAAAAAAGAATCTGTTATCACTGAGCATATGCAACTGCTAAACATCCTATTCAGTATAACTTCAGCCTGTTCTGAGAACTGCATTTCACAGTTTCTTTATGCAGTATCTGTCTGTCAGATATTGCCCACTACATTACCATAGTCTATATAATATACTTCCACCATAAAAAAATATATATGTATATTTTGGGCATATTTTTTACTACCTGATGTGAAAAGAAAAAAGACGTTAAAAGCTTTTATTTTCATTTTACACTGCATTTGTCCTAAGTTCCTTGTACTAATGGCGTTAAGGAAATTGAAACACTCTGATGAATTTGTGCCTCCATTTTGGTGTAATTTCTATAATCTGCTAAATAGAAACAGTGCATCAATTTTAGATATTTCTAGAGCAACCATCACCTTAGTTCTTCAGTATGAGATCAAGGAGCCAACAGGCTATACACAGAATATTTGGGCTCCCTGTACATTTCAATGTGCCACTAAATAAAATTCCCCAAATCTTTAATTTCTTAATAAATCAAATTCTCACAGAAGTGAAGGCAACTCCTTGGATGTCAGGCAGGCAGTATGGCTGTAACAATTAACCCATGGCCAGAGGCAGTGGAGCAAAGGCTACTTCTTTCATTCCTTTATTGAATTTTTCTACCTTTCGGGTTCTGGTTTTGCCCAGCTGCCCCTTCCTCCTTTCTGTTCCCTCTGTGGCTGAGCTGTGCTCACCCCAGCCCAGCGCCGAGAGGGGTTGCACAACAAGCACCATCCCTTGCACCCCTTTGCTGACCAACTTATAACTGACCTGCACTTCTGTTGTTCCTTTATCACCACCAGCCACAGCGAGGTGGGGTCTTGAGGGCTATGATTTAGGCATATTAAAATATATCGAGAAAATACTGATGTTGGCTCACTGGGAGGACACAGTAAAAATTTATATTAAAAGTTCTTGATATCTGAAACACCTCAAAATAAAACGACCTTTGATCTTCTCACGAAGTGTCGTATAAACAAGACAGGAACACTGCGTATCTGAGATATTTCTTTATGGTTTCCTAGCTTAACCCCACATGGGTTTAGGCAAAGTGTGCATTGCAAGGGACCTGACCACTGTATATAAGGAAATGAGGCCTAAGTGTGCTCATATCCAGAGGATTCACCACCTTATTAATGCATATATGTCATGCATAGATTATTAACAGCTTCATAACTAGATAGGAACTTGCATTTCAATAAACATACTTTTACAAGTGCAAAGAAAAAAAGTTTTGCATTAGGATGTTACTTACTTCGTGTCTTTGTCCTGGGAGAATGCAACTAAAGAAACCACATTTAAAATCAGACATTAGATATGCAAATATGTGTTCAGATCAGAGATACGAAAATTATTCAAATGATTAATTATTCATCATAAAAATGTCAATTAATAATTCTGAAGCATAATAGGCATCTTTCTAATGCATCTGTATTTTTCAAGCCTAAATACTGTTGAATCTGTGTTCAATTGCATTCTAACAAGTTTTTAAAAATTCAACAAAGTAAACAACCAACTATAAACAAAAGTGAGCCGTGAATTTTAATCACTGCCAACAGAGCCAAGAAATGTGGCCGAACTTCAGCATTGATCCCAGAAGAGAAGGAAAAGCATCTCCAGCTCACGGTGTAGGACAGTAGATGGAGGATGCTTGTCCCTCACTGTGCTTTGCCCAACGAGAGAAGAAATTCTGGGACCTGTGGATGCTGTTCCCCTGCTGCAGACACAGAGACAGACGTTGTGAATGGCAGCTGAGCAGCTCTAGGCCGTCACAAGTGGCTTTATAAATGACAAAATTAACAAAAACATATGAGGAGATTCACTTTTAACATTCAGGGACTCACACAAGATCAAATATTACAGTGATCTGCTGGTTAGAAATGCCCAGGGATAGATAAATTAAAGCCAGACAATTTTTCCCCTTGCTTTTGGCTCGTATCCTATCCCTACATGGGTTTTCCGCAGAGGAACTCGAAAACTTTGGGAATGTTGATTCAAAAGGTTTCTTCCCAAATACCTCATCAGCGGGTGGGGGGAGAGTCATTCCTTGACCCTTTCTTCCTCTCCTCTGTGCCCTCTCCTCCATATGGAAATCAGGAAAAAAATAAAGGCTTTGCTTTCTAAATCTTGGTTTACAGGGACACCTGTATTGAGCAAAAGTATCCAGCAGCATCTTGGGCCCACATGGACCCTTCCCCGCTCACAAAAATTATTCCAGTCTGTCTTATCCTCTACTACCACAGGTGACTGCAGAAAATAATCCCTCTGGCACCTTTTTTTTGTTTGATTTGAGGTTTTTTTTGCAACCTCTGAATTTTTTCTCAAGGCAAGGACATCTTCTACACCCCAGAGATAGGAGCATCAGAAGCAGCCAGAACCCACAGGGATCCCAAATCTTGCAGGAGCAGCTCCCTCAGTGGAGAAGGGCTGTGGGGAGGGAAGGATGCTCTCCCCAGGCTTGGCTGCAAGTGGGCACATCTCATCTGGGTCTCCTACATGGGGATGTTTAATCCCTGGTGTAGGAAGGGTTCCACACTTTGGGGAAAATAGTAGAGAGTTCTGGCTATGAAAGACATGAAGGAAAAGCCTCAGAGCAGCTAAAGTGTGTTTAGAGGTGTTAAACCTCTGTCTTCATCAGCCTCTGAAATGTATTAGTCAAAACTCATCAACCAGAACATCTTTGCTGCTATTCCCTCAGTTTTCCTCCTTCCACGTGGTGGGCAAGAAAATACAGTCCCCGTTACTCATCCTCCACCAGGGAAAAAGCAAACACACCAAAATAAATAAGGCTGTGAATCATCCCCTCAGTCTGTGCCACCAGGTCTCCACAAAGCCACCACAGCAGAAGGTCTCAGCAGAAGGCTCAGGTCCTCCAGGGCCTGTGCCCCAAAGACCTCCTCGGTGTCTGGTCACCTCCCCTCAATCAGAGCTGGGTGCCTGGGCATCTCAGGGGGGTCTCTCCCTGCACAACCCCTTTCCCATGGTGGGGTTTGTCCCTGGCAGAAGGATTTGCCCCAGGCTGGCCCTACAGGTCCACACAGGAATGGGAACACAGGGTTATCTCCAAGGGGCTTATGTTCAGCAAAATGGGTTTTGGTGGACAAAGAAAACCCACCGAGGAGCTGGAGGCAAGACATCTTCCCCTGTGGCTTTAACCAGGCAGGTTTGCATCAGGATCAGGCCACCCTCATCTCAGCTCGCTGCATTTCCATGTAGGAAAACCTGAGGAAAGGAGGAAAAACCTGCACTCGGAGAACTGCCTTTAAAACCATCTCCAAGCCACAGTGTTGGGAGCTGTACACGATGAAGGAGCTGGGGTTTGTGAGGATATTTTGGCTCTGCTTGCTTTTAAACTGATGGGGTGGGGGGGATTGGATGTGCAAAAGTTTTAAAATAGGGCAGGGAATAGGATCTGCATGGGGATGCTGATGGAGCAGGGACTGGGATCCGGGCTGCCAGCACCACCCCAATAAAGGCAGGATCTATAGCCTGTCATTATTTCCATCTCCTAAAGAAGCTGCACACCCGTTATTAGTTCAGAGCCGGGCAGGAAATCATCGCCTGGATTAAGGTTAAATTCCATCTCAGAAGGGCTTAACTGATTGCTAAATGTTTATGTCCAGTGTCCAAAAATTAAAAGTTAAAAAGCCCCAACAAACACCCCCACATCTCACAATAAAATAACATCTAATAATGTTGGGTGCTATGTCAGTCCTGCAAAGACCCGAGCAGTTTTATCGCTCCGATGCAAACCCTGCTGAGGCACTTCAGAGCTGGGGAAACTGTGAGATTGAGGGCTGAAAGAACAGCCAGCAAAATTATGAATAGGGATTATCTGACAATGCCGACATGTTTCTTAAAGCCCTTGAGCATCATCACACGCTCTGAGGGTTTGTTTTTCAGCGTGGCTGCAGATAAATATATTTTATTGATACGCCATCGACAGCACTCCTGCCTATTGCGAGTCAGGCTGCAGCCTCTCATAATCTCCAGTTCATCCCCTCGTTTTGTAATCTGGAAATGTAGGAATAATATGTAAGGAGTTCGTAATGGGATTAATTTATTTTGAGAACTTGTTCGTTGGTTTTTAGGTTGTCTCCTTTTCTCCTAGAAAACGTGGGTGAGTGGAAATCGAGCAAGTCAGTAATTAGCATTCACTTTTTTCTTTTCCTTTCTTTTTATCATATGCATCTAAATTCAGTTTATCTCTTTAAGGAATTGCCAGACTGCCCTTGATTTATAGGCAGTGCCTTCTGGATCTGAGAGGATCTAATTCAAACTAATAATACTTGAATCTGATTTCAGGATATTTGCACTGTGCTATATATTTCATTAAGATATCATCATTCTCTGTGTGTGTGTGTGTGTGTGTGTGTGTGATACGTCCCTGTGCATACAGGTACATTTAGGCATGGACAAGTCATGCATCCTGCAGGAAAATCGTGCTGGCTTTCAGAGGACAGTGGCAAGAAAACTTTTAACAAAGCCACGACGACTCGTAGCGGGGGAAAAAAATAGAAATAAAAATAAAAATAAAAGATATAAATAAATATAATAATTAAAAATATTAGGGCAGCTTGTTCCCACCTCTGCTTAGTTGAGGATTGCAGTGGCAGCAGACGGCCAGAGCCGGCCTCTCCCTCCCCTCTCCGCCTGCAGCTCGGGGTTGAGGAGGGGGACACCCGGAGGTGCCGCTTCCCAGCCCGGGAGGGCATTTGGATGTCCCCATCCCAGAGTCCCCCCCCGCCCTCCCCGTGCGCTGCCTCCGCATCTCACAGGGGCACCCACTCCCGTCTAACCAAGAGATGACCAAAAAAAATCCCAGGCAGAGCTCGGTGGCTCTGATGAGCTGCAAAGACACCCTGCGGGGGGGCGAGGGGCGCGAGGGGGGGTCCCTTCCTCGCTTTGCGATGCTGAACCGTCAGGAAGGTGTTCCCTGAGCAGGACCATTTTGGAGCGCGATCCCATCGCTGTTGCTCGCCCTCCACTTCTTGCTCTAGGCACACGTTCAATGCACAGTTCAAGAGCAGTTTATCTAAGCTGAATGTAAGTAAAAGTGCAGTGTGGGATCAGTGTGCCATTTGTTTCGGTTTTCTTCGGGAGGGGGAGAAGGAAAAGAAAAAAAAAGCGCTGGAGTAGACTGAACTCTTGTCAGAGCAGGGAAATTGTTTCGCAGCTCTGTAACGCAGCCCTTTGGGCAGCCCCGCGTTTACCTTGGGAAAGGACCGTACGAGAGGGCAAGACGCGAAGTTTCTCTTTGCACTGAGATTATTTCGAGCTCCTTTAGGAGGAAGGAACGGCCGTGGGTTGTGCTGGGAGCTGGGCATGAGCGGCTGGAGCCTCGGCCGGATCTGCCCCCTTTGCAGCTGAACGCTTTCGCTCAGCATCCCCGGCTCGGGCTGCCTTTACTTACTTCGATATTACTTCTCGATTACGTGCGGTGTAAACCAGCTTTTTGATTAACAAACCGGCAGAGCGTTGGTTAAGAACACTCAAACTTCAAAAAAAAAGAAAAAACTATCCCCCTGGGAAGTGGGCTCTGAATTGGTTAATAATGTGCAGTACTTGCTAAATTGCTGACTTCCAGATGTGGAAAATATCTTTCTTGTTTAGGACCTACGTAACCTGATTGGATTACGACAGAAGCGTCACATTGGAAGGCTTTTGAGTGATGATTTAATTAACCATACAGTAGAAAGCTGTATTTGCCAGGAAACCCCTTCCATATTTGCATAACCAATCCCTTCAGTGCAAAGGTGGAGTCTGGGCTTCTTTTTTTTTTTTTTTTCACCCTTTTCTTTTTTTTTCTTTTTTTTTTCTATATGTAATTTTATTTTAATTTTAATACTTGAAAAAGGTGAAAAACTTGTAACCTCCCTGAAGTTCAGTCCCACGCGTTACCCGTCCACGCTGTCTCTCTGCTCATCCAGCTACTTCCAAGAAAGAGCAGAGCCAGGAAAAGAGCCCATCTCACCCCTGATCCATATCTGTGAACAAAACAGATAGACTGTAAGATCTCAGCACGTTTGGTTGATTTTTTTTTTTCATCAGATTTAGCTGACTATTCAAATAACCTGGATGAGTGCTGAAATGAAAGGGAAGGGAAAAAAAAAAAAAAAAAGAAGCCCCAAAAGAAACGCGTTAAGGATAAAAATAAAACCGCACCAAAACAAGCCAGTAGCTTATTTGCAGTACCCGAAGAGAGTTTAGTTTCTAGGCTTTATGTTAGGGTAAGTTTTCCCCGCCGCAAGAGGCGAGAGCCCGGAGCGGAGCGGGGCGCGGGACGGTGCGGGGCAGGATGCGGCCCTGGCCGGCTCCGCGGGCGGGCGGGCGAGCGGGGGGACCCCGCCGGGGGGGAACCGTCAGG
The DNA here is from genome assembly GCA_013398955.1 of Callaeas wilsoni. Classification (NCBI taxonomy): domain Eukaryota; kingdom Metazoa; phylum Chordata; class Aves; order Passeriformes; family Callaeidae; genus Callaeas; species Callaeas wilsoni. The sequence goes on along the minus strand of VWPU01017833.1, from coordinate 75 downwards.
GATCCCGGCCGACGATGGGAGAACCGGCAGGGATCCAGCCTGGGGGCAGGGGATCCGGCGGGATCCTGCTGGGGA
>VWPU01017832.1:0-151017 GCA_013398955.1 Callaeas wilsoni | reverse complement strand
CACCGCCCCGGCACCGCCCTTGCCCCCGGCACCGGCACCGCCCCGGCGCCGCCCTTGCCCCCGGCACCGCCACCGCCCCGGGCACCGGCAGTGACCCCGACCCTCGGCACGGCGTCCGCCACCTCCGCCCGACGGCAGCATGGCTGAGGTAACCTGTAACCTGTCCCTCCCTTCCCCTCCTGTCTCCTGGACAGGACGAAGGCTGCACCTGAGGATAAGCCCAACAACATCACCTGTGTATCATCTGTAGCCATTTACCATGCTTATGCGTCACCTGTGTGAGCAGAGCTCGGTTATGTCCCGTGTTGAAAGTAGGAGCAATCAGCCTACTTGTACCCAGGCAGTAGTAACTTTTAAATTTTAGGAGCAGCTGCTACATATAAGTTCGTAGGTGTGATTCCTGCCTTGCTTCCCCCCTCATTACTGCTCGTCTTTTAACTCTATTTAAAATCACAAACACAAGACTGACTAAAGCGAGCCTACAAGAGAGCTGGAGAGGGACTTTTCACAAGAGCTTGTAGTGGGGACAGGACAGAGGGGAACAGATTCAAACTGAGAGTAGGTTTAGATTAGATATTAGGAGAAAATTCTTCCCTGTGAGGGTGGTGAGGAGCAGGCACAGGTTGCCCAGAGAAGTTGCAGATGTCCCATCGCTGGAAATGTTCAAGGCCAGGCTGGGTGGAGCTCTGAGCAACTTGGTCTAGTGGCAGGGAGTTGGAATGAGATAATCTTTAAGGTCCCTTCCAACCCAAACCATTTTGTGATTCTGTGGTTTGGAGAGGAGGATGAAATGAGAAGAAACCCGTGAGTCCCAGAGCAGGTTTCAAGGGGAGACGCAGTAAATTTCAGCTCACAGTTCGGATTGTGCTTTGGTGCCGGCTGGAGCCTGGGTGGTAGTGTTAAAGTTGCCCTTGAGGTTTTCCTGCTGACAGGAGAGCTGCTTTCCTATCCTAGAGAGACCACCTCAGAGCTGCATTTGCAAGGATTTGGCATCAGAACTGAGCTAGATGAAAAATGTTTTCTGTGAAAGGCTTAACAGCATTTCCCACAGAAGAAGGACTGGCTTGCGTTGGCATTACTCGTGCTTTGAGATGTGCTTGTCTGCAGGTCTCTGACACTATCTGGATAGAAATCATAAACTAATCAGACTTTAGAGGGTAGAGAACTGGGCAGAATTAGGGCTAAAATACTGGATTTCCTCAGTATTTGATGCATTATTCAAACACTATCACAATGATGGTATTTTATAGACTTATCTTAAAGCAGTTGTGGGACTCAATTACAAAAACTCTGGCTGGTAAAGCATGAGTTATTTCAGTAAAATTGAGAGAGATGTGTTTGAAAAATAGCCTACAACATGCATATTATATGCTAGCAAAAGAACTGTTATTACAGAAAATTTTGTCATGATTTCTTAGTAGCTGTTATACACTCAGTATATTACTTTTTTGTACTCTGGGGTCATAAGTGAGATGTTGAATTCTTTCTGTTTCTTGATTATGTCGCTCAGGAAAAGTCTGACAAACCACATCTAGAAGAAAGTGCATTTGAAGCACTGGAAAAAGACTCCCAAGAATTCATCAGTGTACTGAAGAGAGATGAAGCTCTGGAAAAATTCCGTGTCGAATATGAGAAGCTCCTTGCTATTATGAAGAAGTCTCGTGAAAATGAAAAGCATCTCATGGAGAAATGCAGGAAGCTGAGTGCTGAGCTTGTGGAGAAGTCATCTAAAGTAGATGTGCTCACAAAACTCACTAATGATGATGGGGAAACTATATCATCATTGAAGTCGGTAAAGTTTTGTATAGACTGAAGTGTGATCTGAAATTATTAATGAAAAACGTGATAATAAGAAAAGTACTCGTGAGAACACTTGATTTTATGTAGAGAACTAGCTGGAGGACAAAGCATAGAGCTGGCATCTCCAGTTGTTTAACCTCTGCTTTGCTTTGTTTGCTCAGCCTGGTATTTTTGATGGTTTCAGTCAAATTCTGTGTTTATTTGCACCAAACCAACTCTGTCAGCTTTCAGGTACTCACTAATAGTTTTTGTTTCAGCTTTCCCTTTGTAAAATGGCACATTTTCAATTTAATGTACTTTTTTTGATTCATTAATACTTTTGAAGAGCTGCTTGGATGTTAACTATTGCCAGAACATAAAAAAAATCTACTTATTGTGGAAATAAGGATTTTAGGCCAGGGAAGTGACAACTTATATAAATAAATGTTTCACGGTGTTTTTGAAAAGGAATCCTATATAGCATTTCAGTGTGATTTCACCAATTTACTCTGATGTGTTGTTTGTTATTATTTGAAGTCTGTCAAATCAAAGTGCTTGGCTCACTAAGAACAGTTGATGTTTTTAGACTTACAGTGAATTTTGACTATCAGAAACCTAAAGCTGCCAAGTGATCATAAGACTGCATTTGGAACTTTTTTCATTCTGATGGTTTAAAAACTTAGCTTTGTGATACCTAGATAGGCTTTAATTTAGCACTTAGCTGGGAAACCTCCATGCCTGACAATAAAGTGTTTTGTTCCAGTAAAAGAAAGTCAGTGTAGCAATCCAGAGTGATTTTCGAGCATTACAGAAATAGAAGTTCTTTGAAATGAAGTTTCTTGTCCTTAGAATTATGAAGAAAATACATTCAGAGTAAATATAAATAGCAGCACTCTCACCCTATGGCTGCGGCTTGCAAACCCGTGGTACTGCCCGAAGTCTCTTCCAGGAGGAGGAAAAGTGTGGAAAATCCTGTTGACTTTAACTGCTGGTAATCAAAACCTGGTAGATGAATGTCAGGAACCACAATGATCCTTATAATTTCCTTTTTGCTATTGCATTGCAATACTCTGTGTGTGAACAGTAGGAGAGGTGATCCTTCAAGATGTTCCCAAACTGAGGAGACACTGTCTTAGTGATGTCATAAAACTGAGGAGTGGAAACGTTGGGAAAATAAGAGCCTTTCCAATTTCAACAGCTAATTTGAAGATCAGGCAGTGTATGACTGAACCATACCGCCTAATATTGAACCTGTTAAGTGATTTTCTAGGGAAGAAGCTGCTTGACAATATGATCCTGCTAGAAATTATGTGCAATGCACAACATGTGACATTTCATTTCTAGTGGTGTGCTATGAGCCAAGTATATAGCTGATACTTTTTCAGTTTGGTTATGAGAATTAGACCTTCTCTTAAAGGTTCAGGAATTATTTGCATATTGTTTAAAATGCTCATGTCTCGTTTGAGGTTTTGCTTGGTAAACCCTTTATATTTCATATTATTCTCCTTTCTGAAGGAAAGTTCTATTAGAGCTTAGTATTTCACTACAATTTTGTTAACATTAAAAAAATGTGTTTCCCGTGTGTCCAAGCTAAGTGTTGAAGGAAGTTCAAGTGCTAAAGTAACCAAGATGATATTCTTCAGTGCTAAACTAAACAAACAATCTGTCCCACAATTTAATTATTTATAAACCAGAAAAGAATCCTGATGGGGCTGTTCCTGTAAAAATGGTATAGTTGCTCCAAATTAAGGCCTTAAATCATGGTGACTTGATGGGTCATTAGGGTAAGAAATAAAAGTTGCAGAAGCAAAATTTTTCTCCATGTGAAGCCTGTTTGTAATCAGTAGGGTTTGTTTGGGGCAGGGGTTAACCACACAGCTCAGTGGCTGGTAGGACATGGGTCAGTGATCAGTTGCTGTTAGCTGCCAGGTGGCTGTTAAAGGGTCTGGTTTGTAGTTTTAATAAACTGGTCATAACAATCTCCTGTTTACAGTCATATCAAAGGAGCAAAGGGCCAACCTAATCACGAAGGGAATACAGTTCTGTTTTTCATGGGTGAGGACACTGAGCCACGAGTCTGCACTGGAAGAATGCTAGTAGGGGAATTTATAAGAGCTTGTACTGCCCTGTTTGAAATTACCAAATTTTCAATTTCCAGGCGTATCAATCCAATATAATAAGAAAGCATTTCATTAATTCTCAGTTTCCAAGCAATGAAACTGATGTGATCTTTTGGGGTATATAATGAAAGTAAAGTAAAGCAGTCACACTTCATAAGTTCTGCTTTACAAGCTCCAGAGTTCAGTACTTCTCCAAAAATTTTTGAATGATTCTAACAGCAAACATCCAGTGTACTTCTTTTAATTATGCAACAGACTGCCATGCATTAGCTACCTATCTTGTACTGCAACTACCCTGTGTTGCTGGTACACTGCAGTCTTTGGTGCTGAATAACAATGTGAATATTTCTTCTGTGAAAGCTTCCATCATCAACATTTTGCTCCTTTTTACTTCTGAAAATAAAGGATCTATTGATCCACTCTTACAGTAGAAGACACAACCAAGAAGCAACTACAATGAAACCCAGCTTTGCTGATGCTGAAGTCTGTAGCAAGTTTTTATTTAGATTTTGCTTATTAGTGTGGCCATCACCTGTGTCTTCTTACTTTATTGATAGAAATTGGTATTATCAATACAGATTCAATAGAATAGTTTTTACACACCAAAGATAAAGTTTAAAAAGCACAGCTTAGGGTAACCTGAAATCAGTGCTTATCTGAATGGCCTCGTTGACTTCAAGTGATCACTTTTGCAAATACTCATCAGAACAAAATACTCATTGGAGCCACTAAAACCTTTCAGAGGCTGTATTGATTTTATTCCCCAGTTCTATTCCCCAAAACTCCAATCGTAATGATTTAATTCACCAATTTTAATCACAGTCTAATCAGCCAGCAGGAAGCTCTGATTTAAGTAATCAGCTTTAATCTTATTTTCAATTTGCATTTTTCCAGAGAGAGGATGGTTGCCTCTTACTGGTTGTCAAATCTGAAACATGTTTATTTACAGTTATATTTTATGCTTTTGTGCTAGTCAACATGATACACTGTGTCTTCATGCCATTATTTCAGCCTAACATGCATTTATTTAAATTTCAGAATTGAGCTTTTTTTGTCTAAGATCTTAATGAATGAAAAACTTACAATTTCCTAGATGATACTTAATACTTTATGTATGATCATTGCTGCATTGAATGGAAATTAGAACTCAAAATGTATGACATAAAAATTGACTTTAATATATAAAACTGTTAAAATATGTTTGATACATAAGTGAAAAAGCACATTTTTCAAGCTAAATTTTGAACTAAGTAATTTATTAAGTAATGAAAATACTGTTTGTAGGTAGTGAGTTTAATTGACTGTAATATTCAGAATTTCTGAGCAAGGAAAGCCCATTGTTTAACTCTTTATTAGTATGTGGGGAAAAAAAAGAAGAGCAAAAATTCCTGATCTTTATGGTCCAGATGGTTTCTCAAATTTGGATATGCTGAACTAGTTGAGTAAGTAAAATGGAAATGTATTCCCTCCGCAGTTTGAAGAGGCTACAGATGTTACACTTTGTGTTATCTTTTCAGCAAAATCTGGTAGCCTGTTACTTCTGCTAGTTCTATAGTTTGAATTTTAATTTAGGCAGTAAACAGCTAGATGTTACATATATCTGATTTTTGAAGATTCCATAAGTATATTAACAATATACCATAACATAGGTGTCATAATTTAGAGTTTAATGTTAAATAGAGTTGGTTTTTTCAGAAACAGAGATGTCAATTACAATAAAGAACTTCTGTAAACAATTTGATATAAATTAAATTATTTTATTTTCTTCATTGTGGAGATGATTTTTAAAGTATTTTTTTCCTGCCCCAATTTCATATGATGCAAGTAGAGGTTGAAAGGGATATTATGGCCTGATATAATGATGCTCCTATTTGGCTTTTTTTGGGGAGACCCAAGAGCTAATGTAGAACTGCACAGCCACACTTGGGGTCTAAATCTGTACAAGTCCGCGAAGTCCAGAACTCTGCAAGGAACCAGCTGAGAAAAGAGCATCATGCTGTGATTTGAAGCTCAGGAACTTCTAGTGTAAAAGTAGTATCTTCATTATTTACTGAGACTTCAGGAACTTTCCTTCCAGTCCAGTCACTTGCTGAATTTATGCATTTATTTTTTTTTTTAGCACAGGATTCCAGAAATGGTAGGAGCGTTATTTGAACCTGGCAAGGAATAAGCCTTTTGTTTGATTCATAAGGATCTGATTCAAGGGAGAGAGATGCAGAGGAAGTTAAAAAAAATCAAGTGAACCCTCCTCCCCTATCCTGTTTGTGGGTATCAAACCCTAGGCTTGTGAGAGACACACAAATCTGTCACTTAGGTAACTCCATGTGCTAAAATTTGGCATAAGAATTGTGTTTTGTCTAAATAAGTGGTTAAAATCTAATTACACGAAGTCCTCACAGATGAAAATGAGCAAAGAGGCAGAAAATTGAGTAACATCTTTTTCTCATCCAAATCAAATTGGACTTTCATTGTCCTAACAGCTAATAGGAATTTTACAGACATGAAGTATTTAAGTAGGTGATACCCTTGTGGGTATTAATTTCTAATTTGTAGTTATTTTTAAACACAATTTAATTTATGTAATTATTTTCCATTTCATTCCTAGGAGCTTGAAAAGGCCTGGAAAATGGTGGATAAAGCCTATGAAAGGGAACAGAAAACTAAGGAAACGATTAGTTCACTGAAAAAGGAAATTTCACACCTAAATAATTTAATGAAGGAAAAATCTAGACAGGAGTACAAGTAAGTTTTCCTCAGGGAGAGGGAAAGCCTGATCTGATCTTCTGTCATTCTATACCTTGTTTAGCCATGTAGACACGGTGGAAAACAGAGATCTTTTCTGCCTTTTACTTTTCTCATGAATACACATTTATTTATCTGTGTTTATGCAGTGAGCAAGTTCAGAATCAGGCTCTGAGTGAGTTCATTCGGTATTGGATTAAGCTGAGAGATCAAATAAAATGAATACTATGCACTTTCTCAGTATGTGTCATATTGTTTTATCTGACAAACTCTTCAGCATACTTTGAGAATAGGATCCTGTCAACATTTTTGCATTTCACAGCAGCAAGGTCAAGTAGATAAATCGAGATGGCAGGAGACTTGATTTCTCTTCTTTCTGTTCCTAGCTTTTCTATAAGGCATTAACACTGTTGTTTGTGTTCTTGTTTGTATTTTATATTTATACACTTCCAAGATTATGTTTTGGTTTGTTTTTTTTTTAACCAAACATGCATAGAGGGCCGTAGTCTGAGATGGAGCCTCTAAGGCACTGCATTGTGAACATCATAGTCATCCTCTGGAGCTGCTCAGAAGCTCTCCAGAATCTACTGTTCGTGGTATCAGGTCCTCAGAGACTGCTTATGCTGTAACATGAAGTTAAACTCAAAGATAAGTTGAGTGTATTGACCCTATGGCCTGTGCACTTTCTATTGAAATTGCTGGTGGCCCTCCTGATAATGGCTTGAAATTTTCACACCATTTAAGGTATTTATTTATAATATGCATGCAGGATATATATGGGACGTGCTCATCTCTGCACGCTCTGTATATCCAGGCTGCAAAAACAAGAGGTCTTCAGAGTGCTCAGACCCTTCCCCCTCCGAGGAATGTGCCAGCACATAAACCACCTGGGTCCATGAGAAATCTAATCCTTTACCTTTTGTCCCTGAAATGTTCTGGACCTGTTTAACAGCTTTCCTTGGATCGAAAAGCTTGGTCATTCAACTTCCCCCTAGTATAACTCTCCATAAAGTCTTCTCTCTCTGGCTGCTTTTTGCATTTTCCTGCAGGAGCCAGGACCTGTTACTTTGCCAACACCTCACTGCTGTTTCCAGCTGTGTCCAGGCTGCTGAGACCTGCCAGCTTACAATTTCTTCTTGAGGTTCCCTCTGTATTGCCCTCCAGTTCCTTGCTTAAATACCCTGTCCAGTGTCAAGGCCATGAGACTAAGTAACTCTTTTGCAGATTTCAGCCTTGAAAACCCTATAATCTTTTAGAACAATTAGGCTGCTTTCTAAGACTGAGCTTGAACCCACAGCTTGGACTTCCTTTCATATAGTAAATATGTCAAAACAGAGAGTCAGTTTTACTTTTACATGATGAGACCGTAAGACATAACCTAGTTAGGTGTCCAGTCAGGTAAGGTGCAGAGACACTGGTTACAACAGTGTAACATTTTTGGTCCCTGACTAATTTTACAGTGGCCATAGGTTTATTCAGACCCATGAGGATGTGATATAAAAAGCAAGAGTTTTGATTTGGTTGATGGTGACTATGATCACAGTAGATAAATCATATAATTCAGTTGACCATCAGTCTTAATACAGAAGAGTTTAAAATGAAAAAAAAATTTTTTTAAACTGCTCTTTCTCACAAAAGTCTTGCTCTGGAGGAAGGAGGAAGAACAGAAATGGCCTGTGACACTGCTTGACTATTATTTCCTTGCTTCCAGTGTTGAGGATTTGCTAAGATTTCAAGAAGAGGTAACAGAGGAGCGTGACCAACTGTTGTCAGAAGTTGTGAAGTTACGTCAGAGTCTCACTGAAATCACAGAGCAGCAGCAGGAAACAGAGAAGGCAAAAAATGAGGCAGAGCAATCCGTTTTGCAGGTCTGTACTGATCACTGGATGGTAATTTTAGGCTTTGTCCTGAGCCTTTCTCCACACTGGCAATTGATCTCCAGTGACTAGTATGCTACCACCTGTTCTTTCACATCTCAAACAGTTTCAGGAGTGCTCTGAATGGACTCTGCTGTGAATGACTTTTATATTTTTCTGTAGTTCTTGGCTATGTACTTTGCAAAGTGTATTGTCATGTACCAGCTGCTTCTATAGCTTCCCAATACCCCAATGAGGCCAAGGTTGCTTTTTGTGAATTGTAATCATCTTTCATACTGAAGAAATGGGATGTTTTCTGTATTGTAAATCCTTATACCTCCAAAGAGACACTCAGAACATAGACCTGGAATGGAGATTCTTGGTCCCTTGCTGTTGGCAGTGGTTGCCATATGATGAGATTCCATTATTCTTAAGAATGTATCAAAATCTGACTTAAAAAAAAATGAAGTTATTTTCTCTCCTCTTCTTTGTGGGAAGCTTTTCCAGATCCTCACATTTTTATGGTTAGGGACCTCCGACTTTCTTCTTTACACTGATTCTGGATTACTGTTTTTCAGCTTAAATTGTTCATCACACGAGTGTCTGTAGAGAGCAGTCATACTCCATCTCAGCTTTACATTAAGTTAAGCTTTCTGTTTTTCTGACCATCTGAGTAGGCAGTTGTTCTTTGTGATCAATATATATGGCTTTCTTGAAATGTATAGAGCAGCTACAGATAGAGAAGGCTGAGGATCAGTGGAATAGCCATTGAATGGAAAGTAGAAAAAGATGGAAGATGGGATACAGAACTCTGATACATGAAATATATAAGCATAATAATGAGAAATGAAAGAATTAAAGCAGAATATAAATAGGGGCTGGAGCAAGACACCAGGAGAAAGGAAGAGTAGAAAATCACACTTAAAGAACAGAGAAAAGGTAGAAGGAGCATTTGGCTTTCAGTTTTTTATAAATCGCAAACAGGAAAGTAATGATCAGTCTAGGTTTCATGCACAGAAATTGTTTCTATTTCTAAAGCAGATGACTGGGAATGTACTAGAAGAGAATATAAAATCTTTGTTTTTCTGACAGCATTGTGGGCATGGAAGAAAAGAGTCAAAACTTGTTGAATCTTGGCAGCCTTAATCTTCTGGTACTCACTTCATCAACCCTTAAATTTACAGAATTGTTACAGCATTTGTAATCACCTACCATTCTCTCAGTATGAAATTATTCTCCACTTCAGACTGCTTAAATGACAATGTCTCTTTGAAGTTCCTGTTGAAGACCCTGTCAGTTCTGGCAACTTTTCATCTGTGGGCTCAGAGGGGGAGGAATCCTTAAGCAAAGAACATCTTTCGATTGCTGGTCCCTGGCTGAACCCAGTATTTCCATATGGATCAGCCCCCTGTGTCTCTTCTCTGCTGATTCTGCTCCATCAAATTTTTGTGGAGGGAGAGAGCAGGAATCACAAGACAGTCTATTAAATATGAGAAAAATTTCCTCTTTCAGAGTTCCCACGTATGAACTTTTTGAGCAGAAAGATTGAAACCAGTCGTGAAAATGGGCACTGGTCTGACGTCTCTCTCTTTCCTTAAATATCAGTGTAAGAAGTGTTTTTGCTAGTCAGAGAGAACAGTAAAAATAAAAATCCTTGCAATACAACATCAAGCCCCAATTAATTTTAATGCTGCATTCAGAAAGTACCACTTTGCAAGTAATTTATAACAGTAAAGACATTTGTGCCACTGCATCTCCAGAGGAATGCTTTTATATTTGAACTGTATCAGACCCTTCTGTCTGGGTGAAATGACTGGTGTTTAACAAGTTTTTGCCATCAATAAATAGGGTCCCTCATGCAGAATTTTTTGTTCAACCATTAGGAAATGCAATTACTTCTGAGAAGATCTGGCATACAGTGGTAGTTACAGTAATATAGAAGCTCTTGTTTTTAAAATCAAGCATAGTCAGAGGTGAGAGGACTTGTTTTCCTGAGTAAAAGGCAGCAGAATTTAAAACTGTTTTCTTCTCTATTATTATAGCTTCAGCAAGACATCCAGCTGCGTCAAAACGAGGAATTACGAGAGGCACGAAAGAAGGAAAAAATGGAGACTGAGCTGAAAAATCTTCGAGCTGAGATGGATAACAAGCAAGCTGAAGTCCAGAAGTTACAGCAACAAATAGAGAACAACAAAGAAGAACAACAGAAAATAGAAGATAATCTTAGAGAGCAGAAGGTAGGGTACATGACATACTGTATTCCTCAGGTCTAAGATTAGAGTAAAATGTGTTATTAAGAAGAAAATGGATTTTCCTGAAAGGAGAGGGAGGGAGCTTATTTTAAGTTATTAAATTTTAATAAACATTTGTTTTTATATAAATATTAATTTACTAATAAATAAGCATGTAAAGCTTGCTGACCGATTTCAGATAGATTTCTCACAGAAATCAGTAGTGGATCACAATGATATTGTTCATCTTGAAAAATCACAGGAAATGAGACATAGTCTGTGAGGAGCATGGATGATCTATAGGAGCAGGAGACTGCCAGGTTGGACTTCTGACTATATTGCCAGTTTTGCTATTGATTGTGTCTAGTGGCATTGGTAAAATAATTTTACCTTCATCCCCTTCTTTCTTCTTTTTCACAATAATTTTTATCTGCCTCTCAAGCCCGTGAAAGGGCAAGGAACTGTCTTCATAAACCTTTTTGATTGATTTTCCTCATTCTGTTTCTAAAAACTTTATCTGGAAATGTCCTAACATAGTGTTCTGCAAGTGTGTGAATTTTCAGGTTTTCAGTCCATTTCCCCTGACTTTGAGAAATTCTCACAGAAGCAATTTCAGTAAATGGCAGGGGAGATCTCATCACTGTAAACCAGTCTTACCTCAAGGGAAACTTCCTTCTGAGTTGTGTGTATCTTGTAAATTTATGACTTTTATGGCTTTTTCTTTCCTTTTGGTCCCTGAAATTGTGAAGGTAGAGGTCTGTGCCAATTTTTAGTCAACACAAAGTCTTAATAAAATGCTTAACATAAAGAGATACAGAGAAGACTTGATTATTTCTCTGAATATCACTGATTTGATGTGGCTTTTGAGGGCAGCTCCATCATCTGCTGTGGAAATCACATTATATATACAATTTCTGGTTCTGTTCCATTCTTCCTCCTTTTTATAGTCTCTTTCAGCCTTTCAAAGTGTAGATTTTAAGGGCATTCAATTATCCAAACTGTCCTGGAAACCAAGACTTCACATAAAATGCTGTGTGTGGGCTAATTAACCAGACTTCTGAATTGTCTTTCTTGCCTGTGCTGGCTTGAAAGTGTCTGTGAAGGGCCTGCATGGTGTTTTGCTAGAAGTCTGTCCAAAACACAGGCTATCCAACTCTGCAAGGGTCAGGGCAGAGATCTGCAAAAGAAGGTGACACAGCTATTGCAATTTCATCAGTTTATTGTTTCAACTGAATTGCAGTTGTTTGTGATGCCTGCTATTATTCTTATTCTTTTTCCTACTCTTATCTTGTTAGAAATTTCTAATAAAATACCCTTTCTTGCATGACATTGAAAATGGTTTGATACAGCTGCTCTAAGCTTTATCCCACCCCTATGCAAGTCTCAGTACAGGATTGCCTGAAACAGTGTTATCTTGACATTTGCAATACAAGAAGGAGTATTCCTTGCTTTTACACTAGATTCTACTTCTCTTCCTTAAATGTTTTTTAAGGGCATAATAGATATTGACTTCATCAGTAATGAAATAATGAAAAATATGATGGTTGTTCTTTCCTCATTTATATCTGTAATATCTGCAAGGAAAGTTCCATCAAGCAGAAGATAAGTCTGGTAGCTCCAGTATTGAAATATATGTTCTGTGTAGAAACCACAAAACCACTATTCCAGATGTTTGACTGAAGACAAATTAAAGAGGAAGATGCTCTGTCCTGGTCTCAGCAAACCACGTACACAGAAAAATGTTATCAGCACATTAATGTGGGATGCTTGCTCATAACACAGAGCTCCCCTGCCCTCTGCTGATTGAAGTAATTTGAATCTCATACTCATTTTCAGTAACTGTATGTAGCAAGCTGTATTATGTGGTGGTTGCCAAATGCCTAACAGGAAGTAAAATATCTATCTATCTATCACCTGCAATAGAGATCTGCCAAGCTTGCAGAAAAAAAATGTCACTGGATGTGTTATTCATTAGAAATTATGATTTCTCCATGTCAATATGACCATGTGTCATATTTAGTAATATTAGTAATTTCAGCAGCAATGAAGACTGGTTTTTAAGCAGACAACAATCTGCAGCAGCTTTTATCTCCTGGGTAGCAGGAAGGTTCTGTCTTCATGTATATGTAGATATTGTAATGAGATTTAGAAGAATTAATAGGATTGTTCTTTAATTTAATAGGTCTTGAATGAAAAAGCTGGTAAGGAACTTGAGCAGTTGAAGATGAAAAATCAAAAGCTCACGCAAGAGAGTGAGCAGCAAAGTGCAGTGATTGATGATGTGATGAGGGACATCGGTCAGAAGACGGCACAACTGAAAGTAAGTTCCAGAAGGTGCGTCCTACCAGCTGTATCATTCCAATGACATCTTACTACTTGGGACAGGGATAACTTCAGTTCTTGTCCTGGTAGTTCCCCATGGATAGTTTTGGGGGAAACCTGAGTAGTTTTTAGGAGTAGATCTGATGCTGGATGCTGGATGCCATTCTTTCTATGGCAGTACCATGGTCATGGTAGTCTCCAACCCTCTCCCCTGATAATGTAGCACCTGTTCTCCTGGAGGAGCTGTTTCATAAAACACATGAACCAAAATGCTCAACACACTCTGTTCATAAAGGATAGGTGGTCACAAACATGGGGATCTTCAAATAAGAGCAATGATTTTTCTTACAATGATTAACATAATTTGAATTTTGTCATTAACATAAAAACATTAATAAATTTTTACAATGGTGTCCTGGATAGTTTCTACTGAAGGGAATTTCTTTCAACACTAAAATTTCTTCCCCCTCAGTATTGGTTGAGAAAGTAAAATAGAAGTAACCAAGGTGTTTACTTTCAGATCTAAATGGTTTTGTTGCCTGACTTCACATTATTTAGCAGTCATTTTATACAACTCAGAAGCAGAGAGTTTCAGTTGAGGAAGAATTAAAGGATTCCTGCGTATACTTTTTATGGTACTTTGCGAGGACTTGTGACTAAGGGTAACGTATAGATGTTGGATGCTATTACGCTATTTACCATATCTTGCATTTTGCATCATCACTGGGGTTAAAACACCAAACATTAGAAAATTTAGGTAGAAAATAATTATCTTCTTGAGTTTTACTGAATATAACTAATTCACCTAAATAAAAAGTTTGTTTGCCAGCAGAGACTTAGTCTGATAGAAACTAACCCCTGACAGATTACAAGCTCAGTTCACAACTAATATATGAGAGGATTCTGATTTGAATCCTTAATGGAGGATGGTATTTTATTAGGCACACTGAAGGATATTTTTCATACCTGTTTTAAAGACAAATTACTGTCTTTTCCAGGTTATCCAGTTTTATCATTACCAATACCATCATTGTTTAAAACTTTACAAATATGACTTGATTCTATGATCTCATCTTGATTTCGGGAAAAGTTGATGGAACTTTTAAAGTCATGCACATGGACTTCTGGGAATAAAAAAATAGAAGATACTGCCCAGTTAGTAGTTAAGCCAGCTGCTAAAGCTTAAGAGCCCCAGTCGTGATCTGGGATGCAGTTTTTGTAGGGATTGTGCCTGCAATACCATCCTGAAGTGTGCTGAGTCCTGGGCAGTGTGAATTGTCACAGTACTCTTAAACCTCTTGAAGGTTATTGTCAGTAAGAACTGAGGAGATTCCCATTCTCCCAGAGGATGCTTCATGGCAGGATTCCCCATCTCACAGAATCAGTATCTGAGGCTGTAAGGGGAACACTGTAGTCTGTGATGACTGTAAAACATAAGGGTGGCACTGAATTATACAAAGAAGTTATACTTACTTCTTAAAAGGAAAAAGACTGATTGCTGTTGTGACTGTTGGTTGTTTTCCAGTAACCAGTAATGCAGTACTTGGATTGATTATTTTTTCCTCTGTTGTATAGCAAATGAGACAGACTCTCAATTTTGCTTTTTCTTTAAAGCCATAGGTTATAAAAGAGATGGGGTAACACATACCTGCTATTTAGGGGCATGCAATCAGACCACACTACAGATATCTTTCTCATCACAGTCACTGTGCCTAATACTTCAAATGAAAATGGAGCTGCCTGTGTTTAATCTGCAGGACTAATTGGGTAGTGCTGTGTGAAGTTTGCAGATGGAAGTTCTTTATTGATCATCTCCAGCCCTAAATTGTAAGATTTGATTATCATTTTCCTTTCCCCAGCTGGCTTTGTTTAAATTATTTTAAATATTGTTCAATTAGCTAATTATCTTTCTGCAGCTGACCCACAGTACTTATATGTTTTCTTCCTGAGTTTCACGGAGTAAGTGTATGCCAAATACAAAAGCATTTTCTTTTTCTTTCTGTGGATGCTTTCTCTCCCCTTTCCTTGTTGTTGTTCTGTAGGAGATAGAGGATGAAGCAGCTCAGATGCACCTTGAAATTTCAAAGCTGAGCAAAATGAGAGATGTTCTCCAGAATAAGCTGCGTACTGCAGAGGAACAAAAAGTTGATGCAGAACATGAAAAAAGCATGCTAAAAAATAAAATAATCAGACTGGAGAAAGGTAGGTGCCTAACAGATAGATGGATCTATTTTCTGAGTTCTTCTAACTTATTCTAGGTACCCAAATAAGCATTAACATCAGCTAATACCTAGGGTTGTAAAACCTGTTCACAGCTAATTGAACTGCTCGTGTAATGTCAAGACTTTAAAAAAAGTCCACTAAATTGTTTCTGCATTTTTAACAGCTGCACAATTTGAACCCAGAATTCACTGTCTTTCCTCTTTTTCTCTAGAGTTAGAGACAGCCAAAAAGCAGGCAGAGATTGACAAGAGAACCACAGATGGGCTTGTCAGAGAAAGGGATATGCTAAACCAGGTGAGTTTGCATTGGTCATATGGATAAGCCTCACAGCTTGAGAATGAAATGCCTATAGCTTAAACATTCACAGCAACACACAAATGTGGAATACATAACGTTAAGTTAAAGCCTTCAGATTTCCTTAAGCAGGTGCACAAACTGCTGCTTTTCTGTGCACTGAAATAGTGTTAGTATCCATAAACACACAGAAGATTTCTAAGTTTTAACATATAAACCATTGGGGAGTTCAAACTGCAAACCCATTATTTGGTATCCGAAGAGTTCATTACAACTATATTTTTACACTCTGTATCTTATGAAGTTTAGTGTTAATCTAAGCAAACTAAGTGTTTGCTAATTAAAGAACAGCCAGAGTGTTGATACACTGTGTAGCAGCTCGGCAGGCTGTTTGAGTAGTAATCCTTGCTTTTTCATCTGTTTCTCATACTGATTGTTTCCCATTAGCCCAAGTTTCTTGTACTGCAGTATAGCATCTCATGTTTATGGGCAGTCCTGAGGTGTTAGTTACTAAATGCGATGCTAAAAGATTATTTCTGACATGCTTTATTTGGTGTAGATTCACTGTCCTGTGTGTTGAATCGAGCAGAGGCTCTGATTTGACAGGTAACAAATATTTGTTTCGTATAGGGAAAGAAATTTCAAAGAGGGACCAGGAGGCTGATTTTGTAAAGAGGATATACTGATGTTTTCTGTTTAATCCTTATGCAAAATTTTAAAGTAAGCTTGGTTAATTTCAAGCTTGAACTTTCTGTTTAAGACATGAGAAGGAAGAGTATTTGGCTTTATTATTGATGTTACTGGCTATTGGCATGCTTTAAAATCAAAATGCCTTAAAGCTAGTAAGGATTTTCCAGTCATTAGTTTTATCCACTTGTAAACAATCCTGTCAATTTTATTTTTTGAAATGTAGACACTACACTAGTGTTTTAACTTCAAATCAGAAAAAGCTCTATTTAGCAGCTGTGCTAGAGATTTTGTTTTTCAAATCAGTTTTGAGATTCAAGTATTTTAACTGAACAAATTAGATAGATAATAACATTGAAAAGTCCATAATCCACTTTGACAATGGCATGCTTTTGTCATAGTGGTGACAGTGTTGCCTTTTCAGCTCAACACTCATTATTTTTTGTTCCGTGTAGAACTTGATCAAGGCTACAAATGCTACTCAGAAGCAGATAAATTTGGTGAAGCTCCATGAACAGTCAAAACAGAACTTGGAAGCAGAAATCCAAAATTATAAGATAGAAGCTCAGAAACAAAGGAAGATTATTTACCAATTGGAGAAGGAGAGAGAGAGTTTCATCAAGGAAACGAGTGAGCTCAAAGAGAAGGTAGGAACAGCTCTTCATGCAAGTGGTTCTTTCCTGTGTTACTCTCAGAACTGTAAAGGTGATACATAAATTTTCTAAGTTGCCAGCTGGAGAAAGCTTGGATTAGTGGTCTTCGTACAGTGTAAAATAATTTCTTGTTGTCAGTGCATGTTGCCTGCTACTGCTTCAGCTCTCTCTAGGGAAACCTTATCAATGGGAGAGAGACTTAATTATTCTGTGAGAGACTTGGAGTACAGCCGTGTATTGCTCTTATTCAGCTATCGGTTGGGAAATGAAGCTAGGGCTGGAGTTCCAACCAAGGCCTCTTGACTTCTTATACGTGAGTCCCACAGCTGAAACTCTCATATGCAGTTGGAAGTTATACTTGGATTGTCCTGTCTCATCTGCAGCGTTATCTTGCATACAACCACTGTCCTAAAATTGAGGCCAGTGGCTAACAGTGCTCAACATCTTTGTAAGGTGCTTAACATTTTGAAGGATTACTCCAGTATGTGAAAATATCTCAGCATGTTCAACATAGTCTGCAAAACATGTTTTCCAGGAGCAGCTGCAGAGAAATACTGCATAAAATTTGTGTTGCCTGCTGCCCATTATTATGTATAACTTTATTCCTGATGGAGTAAAATCAGGAACATGTTTTTAACATGTTCCATTAATTGCTGAGTATCACATTGGAGAGCCCTCCAAGGAGCTCATTGATTTACTGGGATTAGCTTTCAAATGGTTTCAACTCACAAGTTATTTGCTATCTTTTCACGGAAAAATTATCCTTCCAACTTCATGTGACCAGAGGCTTTTAAATCATTTTGCAATGGTATAGCTCCATTGTCTGGAATACCTCTTGTCATTTCCTTGTAAATAATATTCCACAAAAGTGAGATTTGTCTTTGTTGCAAAGTCGTATTTTGCTTCTTTCCCACATAGTGCATTTCTAGCAGTGTAGATATGAGTTAAGAACATTGTAAACTAGGGCCAGAGAGTCTTTCATAATACTCAGAAATACAAGGCTCTTTCTTTTAGTTCTGTTTGGGGTTGCCCATAATATTTTGAGGGTGAGAATGACAAATGTTTGCTTGCTTACTTTTTCTTTTTTTCCCCTGCCACTTGGTGTAAATTTTCTATCACTTCTTATAAGGCAGAGGCTCAGTAAATGGCTTATGACACTTGAGCTGTTTGTATAATCATGCCTGCATTGTGACTGCAAATTTCCAAAGGACTGGCAGGCTTCCTTGGCTCACCAAAGGGGCAATTCCTGACTCCGCTTACATGTGAAGAGCAGCAAGAATAGTTCTGAGCACAGGAGTATGTGAGACAGTAGTCTTGTCCTTCTAGTCCAAATGTAGGGTAGGAGGACATAGGATTAGGATTATTATGTTAATAGGTAATATTTAGGCTCATTGTTTGACCTAGTCAGACCTGAGAAGCTGTGGCAAAACTACAGGAGTCATTTCACAGGTGCTGGGGAATGAGCTATTGATGGCAGTAAGGCTAAGGCCAGTCAATGCTCTTCTGGCACCTTTTGACACCAAGCTGGTTTTGCAGGAGGTTGCAGCCCACCTTTGGAATTGCATAAGAGCTGGAAAAGAACCAAACTCATCTAAGCCCAAAGATGTAGCTGTATTGGCTCTGAAAGCTGTCTGGCTATTTATAGCAGCACAGACTCTACAGAGCTGCAGAATTCATCTTTCAAAATCATCATTTACGATTAAATGATGAACAGAGTCAGCAAAGTTATATACACAACATTAAAATATTTTTGGGGTGAGAATTCATGCATGACTTCCTCTTCTAACTATTGCCTTGGCTGACTGTTTATTTTCAAGTCAGTGTCACTTGTTGAATAGTCTGACTTCTAGATTGGCCAGCAAAAGTGAGAAAAAAAATCTGTCCTTGCTTTTTGTTATGTAGCCTGTATTACTGAGTACAACTGTTAGCAGAATATGTTGGTTTTGAATTGAAATTCTTAAATTATGAAACGTTGGTTTCTCTGTTTAAGGTTTAGGCTGCTGAAAAGGAGGCAGTGAAGTATACCTTTCAGTTCCATCTGAACTGTTCCCTGGCTGTATTTTCTAAGGAGTCACAAAACCAGTCTTTAATATGTTGGCTTTTTTTAAATAAAGCCTTTTAAAATGTTAAGTTTACAGTTAACAACCTAGCCAGGAAAATGAAAATATGTATTTCCTTTTTTAAATTGACATAATCTTTTGGTAAACCCGATATTCAATAGGCATATCGTTAAGGCTATGGCAGCACTTCCAGGAGTGATTAAAAATGGATAAGCAAACAAGGACAGCACCATTACTGACGTATTGAGTAGGTTCGTTGAACTAAACAGGTAACCAGTAGTAGATGACAGTGAAGTGTACAGATAAAAAAGCTATGAGGATACAGGAAAAACTATGAATACCTGAATACCAAATCCTTTTTCTTAGCTTTGGGCCCTCGTTGCCAAATCTGAGAGGTGTAGTGTGCCTATCGACTAAATAGGAATTGAGGATGCTCAGCCTCCCACAGGGCTGTGTTGTGAAACACTGCATGTGTCTTTTCTGTATTTGAGAGGATTATTTGGGTTTAATCATTCCTGAAAAAGCAAAGTCAGCATCCAGCCTATGAGCACAACTCAGAAAACTTTGTCCGCAATCTTGCTGCACTTTTACTGTATCAAAACTGAGTAAAACACTTACAAATGGAGTGACCTACTTTCAAATCTTGCTGCAGCCTATGATCACCATAGTGCAGATAGAAAACATACCTTATTGATTTCTTCTCTGTGCTATTACTATTGGCAGATTGTTTAAACAGCAAAGGAAAAGGCAGGAGTAGGTTATAAACTGGGACTGTGTTTTTGTATTGCATTGTAAGCAGTTCCTGGGATCACCTGAAGTCAGCTACAATGTGCTGGAATTGTATTCCTGCTTCTGTAATAAAATTTTCGATATTTAGCTCTCCCCTATCTTCAAAGTTGGTTGGAGGTACCTGGTAGAATATTTAATTATTTAAGCTCCTGCCCCATAGTTAGGCCTCCCCAAGGCTTTACTGCTAGGGAAGGGACAACACTGTAAACTGCAAACTTTGCAGTTATTGACTATTAGATGTAAACATTTGTTTTCTCCTTCTGCTTTGACATTCAAACATTTTTAGCCCAAACCTCTACCTTCAAAAGTGGAGTCAGGAGAACTGGATATGAACTGCATTTAGAAATGGTCTTCTCTCCTGGATTTTGTCCGTATGATTCCTCAGCTTTTCTTTTTTTAATGCCTAATTTTTTTCCTCTAGCTTTAAGGACAGCATTGCTTTCTCCTTCTGGGTAGTGAACCTGGTAAACTGTGTTCTTGATGCGTGTAGTCCTTAGTATTGTTTTTATTTCTTTTTTTTTTTGGTATGCTGAATTTCATATGAATGCTCCTCAATTTTCAGCTTTGTATAGCAGGAGTAAGGTTCTTGAGTTTTTAAAAAAATAGTTTACAAGCTCATCATAATGATTAGCAACTATTTGTATTTTTGCCCCTCTAACCTCGCAATTATTATGTATTTTTATGGTAGTAACTGCTTAATAAAAGTGTCTATAAAATTTTGCACTTTTGTTTATTGATACTGCATGTGATCATCTTCTTTCTATAGTCTACAATACTCCATTCTCCTTAGGTAATCTTCACATAATTCTTTCTAGTCTTTCATAGAAGCAACTAATTGTCGTTACCTACTTATTTAGACCAAGTGTGAGTTACATTAACTGATTTCTTATTACAGTAATTATATATGAACACTTTGTGATCATCAACTGTTTGATCACATCTTCATTAAAAAAATTGAGTTGTTGGAATGTAAGAGTACATGCAGGGCTTCTTGGAAAAACGTGTGTGTTAATTCATCTTCTCATACAGCTGACATCCAAAATAACATCCAGAATATAGGTTTGCTTCATGAATAAACTAAGTCTATTCTTGATGGAAACTGTTTATGTTGATTTTATTACACCCACTCTGTGGTGATATTTCCTTTCAGTAGCTTGTTGTTAAATTAAATATGTGCACCTCTATAAGTTTTAGTCTTGAGCGAAACCTAGGTATCAGATTAAAATACAATTTTGTCCCACAGAAGCAAGTCAGAAAGGTTAAACTTGTATTTGGACTGGAGTAATTTTCAGCTGTAGTTAAAACTGCTTATCACAGGGATTTGAACTTGTCATTTTAGAAGAAAATCACAAACTTTGTCTCATCCTTCTAATCTTGTGATGATGGTTTAATCATGTTCATTTCTTTCATTTCCTTTTGCTCCAGGTCCTCCATCACATGAAAGAACTTGAAATAAATCAAATGCAGATCTGTGACTATGAGAAGGAAATACAAGTGCAAGTGATTAAATTAAAACAACAACAAAACCTTTGTGAAACTCTGAAAGCAGAGAGGACCCTGTACAGTAAAAATCTGATTGAAGCTAAGGTAGAAGGATACATTTCTCCTTGTGTTTCTCTCTCTCTGGTCTTGTTTTTTCCTGATTTAATTTTAATTTGTTAAAGGGAAGCTCAGTGGATCAATGGCAGAAGTGGTTGCTTCATTCCTGTGGGTTTTGGGGAAATGAATGTTTTAGGTCCCTGAGGTTTTATCTACACCATTTGTATTTGGACTGCAAATAGGAGTCCACAGTGATCATGTGGACATATCCCTGCTTCAAGCCATGCGTAAAATCATGGTACACTGGAGCTATGGAATCATAAAGCCATCCTGGCTCCAGTCTGTTTTATCCCTTTAGGAGTTGTATGCATGTATGTGAAATAGGGTATAAGGGGAATAAGATTGCTCCTTAGCCCTGAATGAGGATGCACATTACTGTGAATAATGATTTAGGAAGCAGAGGCAACGCTTCCCCAGCTGAAGTGGAATTTTCTGACAAGAACCAAACAGTTCCACCTTGCTTGTTTCTTTCAGAGAGTGTCATTTTCCTCAGGAGATGATTCTTTCCATTCATATCTTCTCCTTGGGGATCTCACTAACAATACTGGAAGACGAGAACAGACCACTTAAGGATCTATTCTGTTATTCTCATGTTAAGATGTAAAATACTACACAAACCCTGTTGTAATTGGCAGACATTGGGACCGTGGATACATCTCATTTACAGCCTTGGGTTATTTCCGAATAAGTATTTAGGAAATAAACATGCGTAGGAAATTACAAATTTATACTTAGGTTTGAATATGTAGGTGTTTTGTTTGAGAAGCAGATGGGAATGAACTGTCAAAGTTCCTATCCAGCTGTGTGCTGAATTTTATGAGGAATGAACCATTTTGCCATATATGTGGGATGCTTTACTTGACCTTAGTCAGCCTCTCATCAGTGGATGCAGTGTTGGGATTCTTGCTGCTCCTAAACAATCTCTCAGGAAAAATAAGATTGAAAAATCACAATGCTGATTTTTTTTCCTAGTTATTTTTATTTTAAAACCTGCAATGTAAATTTGGTTATTTATAAAGAACAGGCATCTATGTGCTGCGTTAGAAAATGGAGCAGCCTTTTGGCCTTTGGGTTTTGAATGTTACATGGTGTTAACACTATGCTGTTCACAGTTCCAGTTGCTAGAGGCCAGTGTTTAGACTTTAATAGCTTATTTGTCATCCTACAAAACTCTTTTAGCAAGTCCTGTGTGAGATAATAGCTGACCTCGAAAGATCTTTTGGCCAAGGCAGTGTTATGTTTAGCAATGAGAAAAATAGCTATTCAATGCTCAGTAACAGATCAGCCAGCCATGAAAGAAAAAAAAAAATACAAGAGGGATGTTTTAAACATTATGGCAAATTCTTTCTCCTTTTGGGAAGTCAAATTTGCACAAGCTTGTTTAGATAAAGCTAGATGCAAGTATTTTTGGATTGCTTAATGTGAAATGATCTCATGCCCACCTTGCCAGTGGTCTCCAAAGTATCATAATATTCAAGTCAGTAAAATGGAAAAGACATCCTGGTAGGCTGTTAATAAATACCTGATGCTTTCATCCTGGGGGTTTCTTTTGGTGTTAGGAGTTCATTTATTTAAGCAGGTTGATTAGGAGACCAGTTCTCAAAATTGTGTGTTCTTACTGTTCTTCATTAAGTAAAGAATTAAGAATGTATTTGGGTGTGTGTGGGCTCTATATGCTAAATCTCTGTCATCTTTTACAACACTAAAGAGTGTTGTGTGTACCAGAGACTGCTTTTAATAACTTTTGCTTTCGCAAAAGTGACTGAACATGCAAACAGCTGGGCCTAGTGACATATTGCTACTAATCAGTACTTTCTCTGTGCTGTTTGGGTGAAGACTGCCATGACTTAAGATCTTGCTTAGCTACATTAAGCACTTCATGCAAGAAAACATCCCTCATTTGTCGATTAAATCCCCACCTATGGTGGATAGTGCTGAAGGAGCTTTAAGCTACCCTGGTTTGGTGCTGGAAGAGGATGTATTCACATGGGAGATTATGATGTCTTCTCTGTGAGGTGGTAGCTTCCAGCAGAGGAGTAATAGCCTCTAAAGCTGCTTTCATTACATCCAGGACATCTGTCTAAGCATTGACTGTTAGCTTCCATTTCATGGCATAACATCTGCTGTCACTGTGCTGAGCTGAAATGTTGATTTTGTACAGGCAGGTACAAAGTTTGTGCTGTGAGTAGAAGTATTCCTACTGAACTAATCTCTCTCCAGTGCCTTTTTGCTCTGTGTTTGAGCTTAAAGTATATGCTAAATATTTTCACAGAGCCTTCTCAAATGCTGAGCCCTCTTTTGCCCCTTGCACCTCTGTGCAAGCCAGCATATATTGGTATCTTACTGAGGGCTATGTTAGCTTGCACGAAACCAGCTTCTCTCCAAAGATTTGTGCCCAACTATGTATGACCTTATTGAAAAAGCATGTTATTAGAAGCATGAAAACAGATGGATATGATGAGCATCCTAATAATTTGGATTGACTTCTAGCTCTTATGATGTGTCCAGCACTTTAAATTAAATGTCTTATTAAACTCATGATTGATGGTCATTATTTTTGTCAGTGTATCTTTTAAAGGCTTTTCTATTGCAATGTCATGCTGGCATAAACAAAAAATTGTCGTTTAATGAAACTGTTTTGTTCTGTTGGATTAAAAAGTGATGTCTTATAGTAAGTACAACAAATCTACTTTCATGCACCGTGGCTACATTTTCCAACATCTAACTAGCCTGAACTCCCCATTACAAATAACCTCTTGCTTTAACCCTCTCTGTGATCACATTTCCTGTTCTATTAGGATGAGATAGCAGAAATGAGGATGAGACTGAAAACTGCCACACGTCAGGTGGATCAGCTGAAAGAGGAGCTCAAAGAAAAGGATGGAGCCCTTGAGAAAGCACATGTGGAATACCAGCAGTCGGAGGATGAAAAAAAGTCCTTGAAAGTAAGACCCTTGACACATACACTTTCTTGCAAAGGGTGGGTTCTATTTTTTCACAGACTGCATTATGTTCTGACTTGTGGTAGATGTTTTGCTGTATTTTAATAAACTGTTCTGTAATTGAAGCAAAAGATCTCAGTACCCTTTAGAGATACTAGTTGCAGAAATCTGTGTATCTGACAAATTTAATCTCTGCCTATAATTATAATAAAAGAGTCCTGAATTGTCTGTTGGAAGCTTTAAATCTCTTGGTGACTGAACATTTTTTACTAAAAAGTTCCATTTTGCTTGCAGAAATGTTGATTTTGGAGATAGAGTGATTCTACCAAACTTTTTAATGTAGACCGTTATAACTCAACTTTTTAAGAACTTTTTTCTTTCTACTGTTTTTAAGTGCAAACTGCATTATATTGCACTTCACAATATTGTATTTCTATGTAACTAGAAAGCATTAGTCTTTTGGGAGTCAGGCAGTGCCTTTTAGTAGGTCCCTCTGCACAGAAAGTTATTTTAATATTGTGGTATAAAGCAGCAAGAATCTGTCTTAAATCAAAAGAAATCTGAGCTTGAAGCTTGGATTCTTCTTCTCAGTGCTGGCTGCAACCTGTCCTTAGATAAGCTATTAGATTTGTGGTTGTGTCTCAACCCAATTTGCTGCACTCTGAAAAGATTTATGGAGTTGTGTTCACAGGAGTTTATTTTTAATATTCAGTAAGCACTAGAAAAAAAAAACAACAGGAAAAAATGCAAACAATACCCCCCAAAAAGCAAAAGCTCCCTGTCACTCTTCGCAATGTTTTCTTTTGTCAGTTTATTGCTTTGCTGCAATGACTCCTGGAATTTTCAGTCTCTCTCAGCACATTACAGTTATGACAAGATGTCAATAGGGCTTTGTAGAAGGGTGGTGAATTTGTATTCTTGAACCTGATCTGTCTCAGAGATGTTCTATCAGTGATGGAGAAGTCAAACAGCATCTCCTTTCCTGTGTGCTGCTTTCTGCCTTAACTAGTCTCCAGTTCTGTCTCATCACCCCAGAACTGTCTGCCATTTATTTGACAAGCATATGATTGCTGTGTGGTTTACCCACTCAATTATTCACCAGCAGGTTTGTCCATACACTGACATGACATTACTGACTTGCTTCAGGGCATTGTGGTCTTCTACCTGAGCGTCACTGCTGAGTACTAAACCAGAAGAGAATTCGGAGGGAGCTGATTGTCACAGCCACAAGAGAACCCAATTATTTGTGTTGCAAGCTGGCATCAATTTGTCCTGTTTGCACTGATGTGAAGAAAGTGAGAAAGTTGTTCCTGGGAAATAAGTTTAAAGAATGTGCTAAATCACGGAGAACTGGGATTCATAGGAAGGAGGTTATACAGACACACTTGCCTCAGATGGCAAAAAGGCCTTAAAAATGTGTAATCATGGTAAATCCAAGCTCTGTCAAAGCCAGTACAGCACCATCTTTTGGCTTCAGTTGGCCTTCATACAGGGCTGCAGGTTAGACTTGTTTGACAAAGGATCTGAATACTGAAAAAAAATCTACCTATGGCCCTCAAGATTTGAGCTGCTGGCAAGTGAAGTGCTTTGTATAATTTTGTAGATGTTTATACATATTTTTTGTTAGCATTTTCTGAAAATCCGAGTAAAATCTGACTTGTTTTTCAGCATTCTGTGTTCAGTCTCAGTTAAAACTTTTGTAAAACTCCTGTTTTTGTCCCACCTCTAGTATAGTATACCAATGAAAGTATCACACTAACAGTTCAGAATCTAAACAAGAATTTAGTTTGAGTTTGGTTTGAGCTATTGATATCGGTCCCATATATGTTATTCTTTCCTGCTGGCTGTTCTTCAGTTCTTACAAATTCTCTGAACCAACTTCAAGTGAGCTGTGCTGATTTACAGCAGTTTCAGACATGACCATTTTTCTGCTTGCACAGTGACTGTTTATTCATTTCCTTTTCTCCCACCTAATGTACACAGACCCTCATGCTGTGGTTCTTAGCACAGTGGTTCTTATTTAATCTAACTGAAAGTCCTTGTGTGGCTTTAAGTATTTATGTCCCTTACTATACAAGGCAGTTCAGATTTATTTTAACTGAGTGCATTCCAGTGAGGTGATTTGTTTATACGTGTTTGCTGACCACATCTAATGCCACTTCTTGTTTACAATTCATATTTTTCTGACATAAGGAGACCATAGAATTGTGATCTATTAAAAAAAATATTATCCAGCAATGCCGAACGCATGAGCAGTTTCACGTTTGTGGACAGCTTTTGCACAGTGTTGATTGCATTTCAGGATGAAGCGACTTGCATTTTTATTCAGCTGATGAATTTTGATGAATATCTGACACTGACTAAGAGAGCTATGTCTTGGACATATGGGAAAATGAGAATTTTATTAAAGAAAATAAGAATAGAGCAAGCTATTTTGTTATGGTGATGGAACTGTTTCTATCTTAAATCGATGCTTTTGCAGGTGCAGCCTTCATCACAGCCTCATTCTTTCAGCATTGGATGATGCTTGTTCCCAAAAGGCAGCTTGAACATCATCCTTTATAAGGGTCAGAGTTGTGGCAAAGTCTTTGAGTTGAGGCTTGAAAGTTTTCGTATCTGTGAAAATGAACTGTGGTCAGCTAGTTCCACCTTGGCTCTAATTGCCCAGCAGTGATAAAACTTCTAATAATCCAGGAAGACCCTATTAGTTTTTATCTACATACATGCCTTGAATTATAGATTTTGTGGCAGTGGGATGGAATGATTGGGCACATGCCAGTGCTAGTTTGTGTCAGTGCTGTGCAGTTGCTGTGGCAGTGCATTGCTGCTCCTTGCTTAGGGACAGCCCCTCTTTTCAGAGACCTCCTCATTTACACATCCACTAAACAAATTGCTGTGGCTCTTAAATCTTGCTGTTCCCTTCCTGGTTGCCACCAATTCTTTTATTCCAGTCTGAAGCCTGTCTTGAGTTGATGCTGCTTTGTATTATACAGCAGAGATTGTTGCCCTTTTCAACAAGGTGAACTGTTCATTCTCACATCCCAGAGTGACTGTGAATAACAACTCCATTGAAAAGCTTTCTAAATATGAGATGTATAATTTAAAAAAAAAATTAAATGAGGCATCCTTGAATTACAACTTGAACCATTGTCATAGATAAAAATCCTTTCAAATTTCTATTGTGTATAAGACAATTACATTAAAATAGTATTTACAGTATTTCTTTGTGGGTCTTCATGCTTGCTTCTCTTGGTGATGGGTTCTCAAAAACTAACAAAATATGTACCTCTCAGGAAGCTAAAAGAATGTATGAGATATTTTTAACTAGCTCTTAATTATAGTTTTATGTAAGGGGAAGTTATTAATTAGCAGTTCACGTACATTCTTTATCTCCGTCAGGCTGAACTACTTAAGATGACAAAACAGGCTCTAGAAACCAAAGCTTATATTGAAAATCAGGAGGCAGAAGAGAAAAAACTCCTAAAAATCATTGCTGAAGCAGATGCAGAGAGACTGAAGCAGAAGAAGGAATTTGACAAGGTAGGAATCCCTAATCTGAGTTTTCAAATACCCTGCATTCTGTTCCCTCATTTTTCCAGTATATTTTTAAGATGAAGATTCCTGGCTACTGTGAATACGGGACTACTAAAGCTTTGTAATGACATTAAAACCAAAATGTTAAGATATTGAAGTGAAAGAAATCTATAGTTTGTGCTATTTAGGTGATTGAACCCTTATAGGGGAAATTATTAGGTTCTTGCCATATTTCTTTAATTAATCGATGAAACCTCTTAATGTATGTGATTTTGACTGATACAAGTATTGTCATGATACTTGGGATTGTGTGAAGGAAGTGTAACTGAGTTTATGGCTTTGCCCTCTGCCCTCAGGTGCTCCGTGAGAGACATGCCCTGGGGACCCAGCTTATTCGTCGCAACGATGAAGTGGCTCTGCTGTATGAGAAGATAAAAATCCAGCAGGCCGTCTTGAACAGGGGCAAAACCGAGTACCAGCAGAGGATAGAAGACATGCGGATTCTCAAGCTGGAGATCAAAAATCTTCGGCGTGAGAAGGGAATACTTGGCAAGAGTGTGGCTAATGTGGAGGAGCTCAGGTAATAAACCCAGTGGAATACATTTCCATAGTGACTGCGGCCATGGTTTTGTGTTTGAGACAGAAACTATGGTTTATACATAGTAAAGACTTGTATCAACAAGTATTATACCTTGGAGATGGGGTTTGTTTGGTTTGACCTCAAACACAGACTGGATTAAATGCATAAAACAGCTTATCAACAGTTAGGAAAATTGAAAGATAGTAATGAGAAAAGAAGAGATCTTGGCCAAAGTTTAAAGAGTTTCCATATTTCCCCTTGTACTGTGAGTTGCTGCCTACAGAATAAACCTGACAGCAGCAGAAAAGGTGTTCATAGTCCAGTGAGTTACTTAGTGGTACAGTGGTACAAGGCCTAGATTAGTGGAACTCCTTTTGGTTAAGCAATAGAGTATGGGAGATACTTGACATATTTATAACAAACATCTGTTTTCAGAGCTCTCTCCTTCCAGATTTATATGCAGATCTTATGATCTCTGAGAAAGGTTTAGTTAAATTTTCATTGAAGGTTTTGTTTCTTTAAAACAGCAGTTTAATAGCCCAAAACTGATTTATCTCCTTCTCCAGCTTAATGCTTCCTTTCTTGTTTACCCCTCCTGTATTTGAGGTGTGTTCTTTTCTGATGGGAAACTGTGGTCATTTTCTAAGAATCAGCCTTGGTTTGCAAAGAGAGGCAGTTATGTTTTTAGCAGATAACCATTGCACCAATTCGGTGTAGCTACCACAGTTTTGGGTGAGATCTTTAGTTTATCAATATAATTCCGTGGCTTTCAGCAGAACAAATTAACTTCAGTCCACGGTCAGTCCCATTGACTCCAGTGGAATTATGCCAGTTTGATTTGGTGAAACAGAAAGGAGAACTGGGCACACAACATTAGCAATTGCAGTTTTCATCGACTGACTGCAGATAGGAATGGGATTTGAACTTGCTGCCCAAGTGCATTCAGCCAAAAGTCTGTTACTGTATTGAAACACAGTGACGGTATTGAAGTGTAGTGTGCTGCATGCCATGATGGGTGGATCAATTCTTGCTAACTGCAGCAGCAATCTCATACTTTAATGAAGTCCAAAACCATCTTGAAAACTGCCTGTCGAAAAAACTCCATTTATCACTTGTGCTGCTAATTAGCTTTCCCGATTTGCCAATTGGAAATGTGAGGTTTTTTGCCTCTTCCATAGCCTTGTCCAACCTCGCAGTTAAAAAAAGGCCTTTTTCTCTCCAGTGAGCTAAATGCAATTCTGAGCTTAGTAGGAAAAGATTCAGTGGTGGAGGAGGCACATCATAATCTTCCATCCCCTTTTGACTTTGGAGAATTTAGGGGATCCCATCACTAAAGTGGTAAGGGTCAGATCATTACAAAATGTGTCTTTTTTTCCTGCCCCTCAACCCCTTATCCCCACCATAAAAGCCCAGTTGTCAAAGAATCTTGGTAGTGCTCAATTAATTTTAAATTCAGCAACAAGTCGCCTCTGAAATTCCTTGAGAAGATGTAATAAAAGAAATCAAAGTTCAGTTCTCTTAGGAATGGTGTCCATCATAGTTAGGTCGTAGACTGTGTTTTATTTAATGAATTGTGTGAACCATGTAGATTTAAAACCTTTCAAACACAAGCTATTAGATTCAATACAGAGGCAAGTGGATGTGACCCATAACTGATCTGTAGGCTGATGAACTAACTGTCCTTCTGGTCTTAATGTACATGGGAAGATGTGAAGAGTGAGATCCAGTAGTCTGTGGAGTGGGTTCCCCAGGAGTCTCTTTTCTGAGCCATTCTTAATGAAGCAAGTAAACAGGTCCAAGTGTGTTATTTCATGGTTCCACCTGGTTCGTGGTATCAGTGTTGATATGTATTGCTGTAGTGGCAAAGTGACTCTGTGCTTTCCATGTAGTGCTTCCCGTGCACTGTAGTGCATGGGAGAATGATTTGTTAATGTCCACATTAGTGCCTTGGTCACACTGAAGTATTTTTGGTGTGTTTTTTCTTTTCTTTTTATTTTATGCTGGTCTTCAGATGGGAGTTTAATCACATGCAGAAGGAACTGTTAAGGGAACAGACTCGGTGCAAAATTTTGGAAGAAGAACTGCAGAAGCCCTTGCAAGTTCACAGATGGAGAAAATTAGAGGTGATGCGTGAACATTTTGTGTTCCCAAAGCCCCTATTACCAAATCAGTGACCCAGCAAAAGCCTATCTCGTTTACTGTTATGCAAATGATGTGGAGGGAATGGGCAGACTGAAATTTCCATAATACCAATGGAATCCTTACCTGTGGAACGCTTTCCTTGCACAATGCAATCAATGTTATTTTTGTGTCACTTTCTCAATGCAGAATTGCAGGGGGATTTGTAAAGAGACAGTGAAGTGCTAAACGGAATAAGAATGCATTAGGTGCATTTAGAAGGGGGTGATTCCTTAACATGGATGGTGAGAAATAGGATAATAGGGGAAAGATATGATCCTACCCTCACCAATTAGGGAGGTGAATATGGGAAGAAAGCTAGTAATTGAAAGGCTTGTAGAATAGGTAGACTGGAGAATGGACAGACATGAAGTCTGAAGGTAAATTACATCTGAGAAAAAAAGGAAGAGGCCTCCACATAAACAGTGGTGGACTCCCAGAGACAGTCATTGCAGGTAATGTGAGTTCAACTGCTTTACATAAACAGCAAATCTAAGTTTTCACATGATTTGAACCTGCCAAGTGAAGGGGAAAAAGAAAAAATCCATCAAGCATAGACCAAATATATGAACATCAGTTGGCATCACTGGATATTTTTGATGTAAGTCAGTGCCATCTGAGATTCCTCTGTTGAATGGATCTCTGTTCTGATGCCAGCCTGGGTTGCTTAGCTGCTCTGATAATGAGTGATAACATGCTCAGTCCCTGCAGAAGGAGAGCTGAATATTTTGACTGTGCTTACTAGCATGATAGTGAATTTCTGATCTTTCCATGCTGAGCCTAAAGATAGATGGTGTGATTAGCTTTTCTCGTGGAAAGGAGATATAATGCAGGATGCTGAACTAGGTTAAACACATTTAGGTACAATCTCTAGGAGCACCTCATAACAAAGAAAAATCAGGCCAGTCAAAACATCCAGTGATGGAAAAATGAATGTATGAAGAGACAGTTAATGGGAAATCATGTCCATTCTAGGTAACTGGTTTGTATTTGGAACACAGAAAGGCCAGCAGATGGCAAGATCCATGTGAAATAATCCTGATGGAGTTTTGGTTCAATTCCTAATGAACAAACACTCTCATATCACTATAGTTGTCACAAATTGGCACCATGCTTGGGCAGAGATATAAAAAAAAAAAAAAAAAGGACTGAGTGGATCATGGGGACTGGTCTACTTTTTAGCCTGGTTTCTCAGGAAATGATGTTGTGTTGTGAGCGCAGCATGTGTATCTGTGTTAGTGTCCTAGTTACGCTTGAATTGATTAGTCAATTTAGATAAAATCAGACAAAAGATTAAGAGCAATGAGATACCAAGTTCCTTATAAGCTCAAGCAAATCTAAGAGAGCAGGACTTTATTGGAGCCTTTACTGCAGTGTGAGTTTAATCCTTATGAGACACCACATGAGAGAGGAAAAACCAGATGGGAGAGAGGTGTTATGAGTCCCTGAGTGAGGAAAAGCTTCAGTAAGAGTTTGCCCTTCATTAAAAGATCCAACAAGAAGACACAAAGTACTGGGAAAGTAAGCTTTGCAGGCTGCTCCTCACAGAATTATTTCTTTGCTCCTTAGAGCTTTCTCCAGATTCAGTCTGTGCCAAAAGAATGAAAAAGAAGGGCTGGAGAGACAGACATCTACTAGCTGCTGGTCTTACGGGCTGTGTAGGTAGAGGGCAACAGTACAGTGCAAACATTCTGTCACCATTTTAAGCATTTAATTCCGTTGAAGAATGGGATTTCATATGCATGGACACTTTAGAACCCCATAATAATTCATCAGTGTACCCCCCCAAATTTGTTCCTCTGAAATTCTCTACCTGTTTCAAGACTAAATTGCAGTTAGTCTTTCTTTTGTTAAATAGGAAAATGTTCCTCTCCTTAGAAAATAAGTTGGCACTGTCTGAAGTTCTTGAACAGCAGGAAGTACTTACACTGCTCTTCATTTGTCAGTGGGCAGTTCCTGTTGCTGCTAAAATCGATATATTAAGTTCCAGAACTGCTTGTATGCATGCAATTTTTTAAAAAATAGCGGAACGTGTCCTCCCCTAGCCCCCCTTTTATACTTGTTACTTGTGGACACTGAGATATTATGGTTTTCACTTGCAAAAAAGAAACAGTTACTTGTTATCATGTATAATTTTTGAGACTCTTTTGTTCTTTCCTAGGCTAGCGACCCCACTACCTATGAGCTGATTCTGAAAGTACAAAGACTACAGAAGCGACTTATTAGCAAGACAGGTGAAGTGATAGAGAAAGAATTTCTCCTTCAGGTACTGCAGCATCATTATTTTGTTGCATCTCATTAATATATCTGACTTACTCTGCATTCTCTGTCTACTGACATGTGCTTCCTGAATGTTATTTAGATGCCTGACTTTGAATTTCTTTTGCATGCCCTTTAGATAGCTTTAGATGGCAGCACTGACTCACTGAAAGAGAACAAACAGCATCAGATTAGCTGATTTTAATATTCTGGTTACTGATACCTGGTCAGCTCTGGAAAATACAATTAAAGGTTGGCTTTAGTTTATTCATGTCATAGATTAGTCTTCAAGTCAGCCTTAGACTTTTTGAAAGGTTTTTCTTTGTAATTTTAAACAAGTCTGTTATGACCAGAACATGAAGGAAGATTCCTGTTTGATTCCATTTGTGCTTAGCTTGGCTTTTGGCAGAAGGAATCCTAAAGAGTTTGTGTGATTTAGATATGCTGCTGTCTGAGGCATGTTTGATTTCAAGGTTTTTGTGCTGAACTTTGCCAAAATATTATTTTTGTGATAGCTTATCTTTTTTTAACTGTATCAGATGTCCCTTAACCCCGGTGATAACAGCAAGATTTATGTTGTAGAATGGAGGACAGACTGTATTCCTGTAGTGCAAATGTTGCTATTAAATATAACAAAGAAGGACTCCAAAGAGTCCTGACTTTAACTAGAGATGTAAATCTGGTCTCTCTGGTGACTGTAGGGATAGCTACAGATTACCAGCTCTAGGTATGATTTTAACATCTTAAATACCCCAGCAGTCTTGATGGCTGTGTTGGGTATCACTCACTGGAGTGATATGTGAATGAGCAGAATGTGACCTGAATCTCCCTCTGTCTTGAGAAGAAGCTCAGCAGGGTTTGTCTCTATTTATTGTTTCATAGGAGAACATTGATCTGAAATTTCATTTGAATGTAATGTATGGTGTATTATTCCTCCGCTTGGAAAAATGTGATCTTTGTTGCACAGCACTGAAATGCTGTCAATGAAATAGTTCCCTTAAAATGTAGCAAAAATAGCTTCAAATTTACTGTGCTTTTCCCATGCACAAAACAAATTCTGTTAGATTTTACATAGTCTCTATTGTGTATCTGGCCTTATCCTTAGTATGCTCCCATTTTGCTATTATCTTTATTTTCAGCTGAAGAACTGAGATAGAGGTATTAAGTTGCCTGCCCAAGAAAATCTTTGAAATAGTAGGTATTTGAGCTTACATTATTGTACTAGCCATTGGTATAATCTTTCTGTCTCTGCAATGGTCCTTCTATGGCAACTCTATGGTTTTTTTATTATTTCTCTAGATTTAAGACAGAGTTTGGCTATATAAAATCTAATTATTATAGCTAGAATTTCTAATGAGTTCCTTTGTGTTCTTAATTCAGGCACCAATTTCCTGTGTAAGAATGCTGAAATGAAGGTTTCCCTCAGAGAAATAATAGTAAAGGCCAAAAATACTATGCTCCACATTGTGTTCAGGGATTTAAAATCAATGTTTCTGAGCTCTTTTCTGTTTTTCCATAGTGTTTTGAGTTCTCCACAGTGACTGAAATAGGGCTCTTTCATAGCAAGGTGTGGGTACAAGGAGGTAACCAGAGATGGAGGACAGCCCCCAGCTCATTTTCTTAAGGGCTGTATGTGCTACTGGATAGCTCACTGGCACAGTGATCACAAATTAAATGTACCAGCAGAGCTGCTTCTGCTGAGTGTCTGGATAACCTGGTACAAGGCATTTTATTATTCTTTGGACTGGCTGTCCTTGGTATGATGACAGTATCTCTTTTGTAAAATCATACCCTGATGCTCACCAAAACAAAACCCTCGCTTAATAACTTACTAAAAAGATGTTACCAAATTCCAAACTGCTGTGGTGAAGGAGCGAGCCTAAGGAACACTTCAGAAGAAGGAAATGAACAGAGCAGTAACATCAGCTTTCTGGAGAGAACTAAGTTTCACACACCAGGACGGTGGCTTCACTAGACCACCTGGGCAGTTTGAAATATTTGAAGAGTATTTGAAGTGAAGTATTTGAAAGATAGTATAGGATTTGATCCTGACTGAACTTTAGAATTATGGGAAACAGCAGTAATTTAGCTCCAATTTCAGGGATTTTTAATTTTGTTCCCTCCATATAATTCGTATGTTGAGAGAGTTCTTCCTTCTATTTTTTTTTTTTGTTTTTGTTTTTAAATCTTCATGCTTAAAGGCATTCAGCATCTTTTTATTATGGGTCTCTCCTGGAAGTCAGCTCAGCTCAGTTCAGTCACTGCTCATTTGCAGGAGTGGGGGAATTGCTGATGACTGGCCTGTGCCTACTTGGCAGAACATCCCCCATATTCAGAGCTGGAGACTGCAGTCTGAGGGATACAAACTTATTAGGTCAGAGGATGACTGCTGTCCCCGTGTTATATTTGCTTGCATAAGTGGCACTTCCCCACTCCCAGTCATCTTTATTCACATCTTGCCCTGTTACAAGGGCATAGCCATGGGGTGTATCAGCTTTCAAATGATCTTAATCTCTTGCTTGCCATACACAATCTTTTTTCATGTGTGTGTGGCCATCATGCTAGCAAATAGGATATTTGTTTAAGGTGAAGCTTATGTCTGTGTCTAATGTGCATATTGTGTAGCATAAATTCCCTCACATCAAAGTGTATTAATAAATAGAGTACAAAAAACCTTGTGTATTGAATACTGAGTATTAAAAACACCTTTGGAGTTTAGAAATAACCCATATGAGGAAATGGTTGAACCCACTGTCAGCAACCTGCAGTTTGATTTGTAGGGTATTCACCCTGCTGCATACTCATGCAGAGCCATAATGTTTTTATAAGGGAAAAATAATTCCATTTGTATTGTATGCACTGTAGCTCTGTCTTCTTTTTTTACTTTTTGGTAAATGGTCTTTTAAATACAAGTGCAGAGAACAAGGTTTCAGGTGGATATATAAATGGAAATTTTTGCTAAGTAAGGATCACAGTATATAGATTCGTTTAGAAAAGCGTCTGCTTAGTTTACCTGCTCCTGATGTGCATTTGATCATATCCTTTTTGTTAGCTTTTTCATTATTTCTAACCTGTCATGTCTTTAAAACTGAGGCAGATGTAGAAGCAAGCTACAACCCATGCTATGTGATTAAAAGAATGATTTGCTATGTTTCAGTCAGAAAATTTAGATTGCTGACAACACAGGAAAAACACAGGTTGACTCTAAAATCTCGTGCAAAAATCTCTCTTAACCGGTCATCAGGGCACATTTTTTGGATCACAGATATGCTGAGAGATAGTGAATATGCAGCATGCTGAATGTTGGGTTTTGCTAGAACATCTTTTCAGAGCTGAACATTTTAATAAAGGTGTAAAAAGATTTTCTGTGTTAGAGAAATTACTAAAGTCTTTTCTTGTTTCTGATTTATCTGTGCACTGTAGTCACAATATCAGCTCTCATATACCAAGTAAGTGTGGACATCCTGAGATGCTACTTTGAAGAGTAGCTGCAAGCAGGTGGTCATACTTTCTCTTTTAATTCAGGCATTCTCACAGTTTCGAGCTGCTGTGCTGATGAAAAATGCTGTCTTAAAAATCAGATCCAAACCCAAGGTCTTGAATACTTATGGTCAATAAAAATCCAGTGGCATTTTTTCCAAGCATAGGAAATGTTACTTCAGGGATAGCCAGTTTTCTTATCTGAGTCATTACCTTCTTTCTGAATTTGTGCAGTCAGGATAGAGCATTTTTTTGGTTCTTTTCTAAACTGTTGAGTAATATTGCAGGGCTTTGTGGAGAAATACGTTGTGTGTTATCCAGGAGATCTCACTGATGGGTGAAGGTCTTTGTCAGCACATGTGGGATGAATGACACATGTTGTAAGACCATAAGAAATAATTATTAATAAACAGGAGTGCTCTGCAAATCCTGACTGCAAAAATACAGTTGCTCACTTTGCATGTGGGACCAATCCCTCACGTGACTGAAGCTATACTGCTCTGCTGTGTACTGAGCAGCGATGTGGTAAACTCGCAGTGGAAAGTATTACCTTGTTAGGATTATGATTAGTGTGGTTTTAGGAACTTATCCCATTAAAAGTGAATTATGCACTGCTTTATTTGTTTCAAATTTAGTTCTTTCTCTTCAGAGCAAACTCCTCTAATTCAATTTTATGTCTGACTGAGCAGAATTTTATTCAGCTGCATGTCTTGGAATGGATAACAGCATAAAGATTCACATTATATGTCAGTTACCTCTTTTGTCAGTCATCTCAGAAGATTGTTCATAAATGTAAAAGAAAGTGGAACCTAGATTATTTTTTCAGGGAGGCAAAGGCAAATGTCTTATTTAAGCCTTGCATGTAGTAGTGAAAGCATTGTATTTCTGTACATAGGTATTTTTAATCGCTATTGTTTTAAGTTGTCAGCAATCAAAGCCCAGGACTGGGCAGTCAGGATGTGATGCTGCACTGACTGTGTCTTGAGCTCATGGTTCAAAGAGTGCAAGGGCAAAAGGCGTGATTAGCTCATGTATCTGACTCAGAGATTACAGCCAGAGAGCACCCACATGTCCTTGCATTGAGCCAAGTTTTGAGCTAAGTTTCAATCCCTCCAGAGAACTGACTGTCCCAGTGACAGAGAGTAGGAGGAATTGAAGGGATGCTGCTGTTTCCAGCACAGTTCATCTTCAGGTATTGTGAGATACAGGGAGGGGAGAGCGAGAAACTTTCTCGGTGACCTTGGGCAGGCTGCTAAGCTTTTGCATGCCTCACATCAAGTAAAAAGGGAATAAAATAATTTCCATTCTTGTACTGGTGTGTGAATGAATATATTAGAGACATGACTCAATTCAGTAGCGAAACACTCAAAATAGGCAGATGTTTTATTTTATTTGTGCTAACTTGGTGGTAGAGCTGTTCTATGCAATTTGAGGTGCTCGTTGCTATAGTGTCTGAACATATACATAACCATCTTTATTTCTCAGAGCTGGTACTATAGTTTCATAAAGAAATCTGCTTTAGAACAGTGTGTTACCATGTGGGTTTATGCAGGTTGGCAGCTATTGAAGTCAAAGTTTTCTCCCTAGAAATGAAGGAGCTTGGGGATTTGCTTCCCTGTATTTGTTATGCATTTCTCCCCCATTTATTATATAAAATACTTTTTTTTTTAATCTCGTGGGTTTTTTTTCAGCCCAGTTTATGAAAGCCTAGTCCTTCTGAAAATAATTTCTTTCCTTAGCTTGGGAGTTTCATGAGGCATGCTTCTGCTAAGTTATTCGCTCCTCTCACAGTGCTCAAGTAGCTTCCACATAAGAGAAATGTGTGCTCAAATGCTGAGTAAGAGATTTTCTCATCAGACAACCTGCTAGGAAAAATAAGAGGATACTCTCCTATCCCCTACCTTTATTTTGGTATTCTTAAGGCCCAGATGAGTTTTATCTTAGATGTTATCTTTACGTCTTCAAAGTGACTGAGATTTATTTTACCCTCTCAAATTTGGCATTTATTTATTTTTGGTGCCCAGTGTAGATTCTACTTGGATTTGAGAGTATAACCTACTTGCATATTACATGTAGGGTGGAGAGTCTGAGCTGGGGATTTTTTGGCAGAATTGTGTATTTTCCTGAAAAATAACTGCAGTTCACTTCAGGAAACTAATGACTGTAGAATCCCTAAAAGTCTCTTTTGACCTGCCCATTATTGTTCCTCTGTCATCTTGTCTTTAGAGAGATTTCAGCAGAGGTAGTTTGGGAGAGTGCTTTGTATGCACTGAAACTTACAGGTGAACTGCAAAATCCACTGCCAAAATGCAATCCTTTCTTTACTGCTCCTTTATCATTTATATATGAAGTCAGCCTTTTGAAGGGATTTTTCCATCCTAAAATGAAAAGGGAAATTTTCTTTTTAGCTTTTTATAGTGTAGTAGGACTTGGTGCTTTTCTATCTCTGTTTCCTGGAGGATTTGACTTCCTCTGGAAGCACTGGATTAATGCCCTATCTTGCAGCTCAAGCTAGCAGTTCTCTCAGCCCTCAATTAAAGGGGTGAGTATACTGAGCTCTAGGCCTTTTCTACGCTTAAAAGCCCCATTTCTACCAGCAAAAGTCACTTTTCTGATTTAGCTTATACCAGCTCTTGAATGGCAGAAGACTTTCTTGCCAGTAAAAGTTCATCTAATTGCATAGGCAGTAGCTGGCATAGACATATCAGCACAAAGCAATTGCACCACTAACTGAACTGAAATTGGCCAGAGTTGTCAAAAACCACAAGAAAGAGCTCTTCAGGTATGTAAACAACAAGCAGAAACACAAGGAAAATATTGGCCCATGGTTAGATAGAAGTGAAATAGCAGCAATACTTTAAAAGAGTGAAGTTCAACAAGGACAAGTGTAGTCTTTAGCTGGGAAATTCAATCCAGGAATGCAGGACAGGCTGGGATCTACCTGGTTGGGGAGCAGCTCTCTGGAAAGGGGCCTGGGCATCCTGGTGGACAACGAGCTCAGTATGAGTGAACACTTTGCTGCTGCAGCAAGGAAAGGCAACAGGGTGCTGGGTTACATCAACAGGGCATCGCTAGCAGAGGTTATTCCACTCTACTCAGCACTTATCAAGCCACACATGGAATACTGTGTTCAGTTTTGGTCCCTGCTGTATAAAAAAGATGTGGACATGCTGGAGTGGGTCCACAAAAGGGCCACAAAAATGATCAAAGGATTGGGAAGCTTGCCATAGGAGGAAAGTCTGAGACAACTGGATTTGTTTGGCTTTGAGAAAACAAGGCTGAGGGGAGACCTTATAACCATATTCCAGTATTTAAAGGGTGGTTAACGAAAAGATGAAGATTTTCTTTTTACAAGAAATCACATGGCAAAGACAGGGGTAATAGGTACAGGTTATTCCTGTGGAATTCTGATTGGACACGAGAGGAAAGTTGTTAACAATGAGAACAATTGGAAGGCATGGCAATAATCTCCCCAGGGAAGTGGTGCATTTCCTGATGCTGGACACTTTTGAGATCCATCTGGACAGAGAACTAGGCCATCTTGTCTAGATCGTGCTTTTGGTGAGAAAGGCTGGACCAGATGATCCTTGGGGTCCCCTTTCAACCTTGTATTCTATGATTCAGAGATTTAAAAGGTGTCAGTTTAAGATCTAATCCCAAAGCCCTTGCATGAGTGGTCCCATTAAAGGGACAACCGATTTATTGTTGCTCTTATAGATGTATATTGGTCACCAATATAAGCAAATGGGAATGAAAGAAAGGTTGGACCATATGAATCTTGAGGTTTACTTCCAACATGGTATTCTATGATTCTGACTGAGAAAGCTAAGCTGGCAAAACTTTTAACCATTGATCAAATGGTTCCTGATGTGAGGGGAAAAAAAGGCAGAAAAATGCTCGCCTGCCCTTATAAAAAACTTAAGTGTTGCTATGTACCTTAAGGAAGCAAGAGAGAGAAAACAGTACCTGGTGGAGGATGGGGTTTGAGGTTATGACTCCAGTTCTAAGTTGGTGACCAGAATTTCAAGGAATTTGTATTGAAATATAGAAATGAGAAGTACCGTAAAGACTCAGGCCTAACATTTACTTTTTGGCTTTCAGCTGGATATGAATCATAAAGAAGAAGTTTACTTTGCCAGTGTCGTGCAGAATTAGGCTGATGTGTCAAAGGCACACTGTAAGAATTGCCTTGATTTAGACTCCAAAGACAACCTCTGTTCTTTTTTCAAATGAAAAAAATAATGTATACCCAGGAACTCCGGCTGCAACTCAGTTCTAACTTGTGATGGATAAAAAAATATCTAATTACTGGCTCATTATTGTGATGCATAGCAGTCTACTGAATTAGTGCCATCAAAATTATTTCAGTCCAGTGCCTTGAAACTTACTTGAACTGGACTCTCCAATGCAGTGTGAAGTGACATATGGAGGTATCTAATGCATCAAGTCATCCTTTAGGACCACTCTTAGATTCTTTCCTTCTTGTGCCGTTCTTTTAGTTTCCTTCTGCTGTGATTGGAAGGTTCATTGCTAAACTCAGACTTTGAGTGAGGATTTTAGCTTTGACTCGTAAGTGGAGATGTTTTGTATTTAATATTGGTTTTAAATTGAAGGATTAATGTCTTTCAGTGATTTTATGCCTGGCATGATGATTTTTCCGTGCAGTTAGAATATCTGTAGCGTCTTTTGTTCTGACACTGATAATTTTTTCCCAATTAATTTAATTATTTAATTTTTCAAAAAATTGATTGTGTAGCCATTAGGGTTCTATGAGTAGGGTAGAACCACTCACACTGAGCCAATTGTAGGATAATTGTGTTAAATCTTGGTGCAATTTACCAGGGCTCATATGCAATCCTGTGAGGATCTAGTAAGGAATCATATCTCAAAAACATGAAAGGTGTGAGTCACCTTTGTAAAGGTCTCTTGAGGGTCTACGTAGCTACCTGAAAATTTTCTGTAAGCTTTAATAATTCAGTAGATATCTGAGGGATGTTCAGTTCTTGCCCTAGCTCTCCTCTAAAAGGAGCTGATTTCTATTTCTGCATATTTCCAATACACATCTTGGCGCATTAGTTTATTTTAGACCTTCTAATCTCAGTCCATCTAGAATTAGAAGATGTTCTATGCTATAGAAATTTACAGCATGATAAACTGCTCTTAAAAACACACTGACATTTAGATTCTTTCCCTCCTCCCACATATGTTGCAATTCAAGTGGAAGAGAATAAAGTCTTCCCAGAAAAATAGCCTTTTTTTTTTTGCTATGTTTGTTTAAACAGAGTTTTGAAAAAATGGGTAGGAAGTATGCTGATCACTTTAATGTCACCTGATGAAGATAAATGGCTGCTCTTTAGGGTGAGAAAATAATTTTCCAGTAAAAACAGTGCAAATATTTCTGGCACTGAGAAATGGGAAGCAAAGCAGATTACCTAGTGATCAAACAAAATACTTTTGGTGAACAGTTTTCTTAGTGGAAGAGATAATTTTTACTGACTCGTTGTGGAGCTACCCTGCCCTCTTAAACAAAACAGATTTCCCATGATAAATGGTTTTGGACAGAAGCAAGGTGCAAATTTATTTGAGAAAATAACTTCTGGGGATCTGCACCATTTTTAGCTCATCTAATGATGTTTTGGTCAGAAATATTCAGATGTCATTTACAAAGCTGAGGAAGTTGCAGGCAGAGTAAAAATCCCTTAGAGTTTATAGGTGACAAATATACATGAATGCTGAATCTATTTTACAAAAATTGATGTATTTACTTGAGTTTGAGCTTGAAAGAGAACTCTAGTGGGTCATCAGATGTCATTCCTCCTCATCATGCAAGAGTGATTTAATTACACAAATCCTTCATAGATGAGTGTCAAGCATAGTTTTGTGTCCTGCATTCTAATAGATGTACTCCCAGTCCACGAAGTTTAGCAGAGAAGAGATTGTTGTCTTCAGGTATGCCGTGGCTTATTGTGAGTTTTCTCCCACTCTTGTAACCTGCTGCTGTAGTCCAGGCCTGCTATTTCTGAAAAGCAAGGAGCAGGTGTATTGGCACAGCCACCAGCATGGTGGTCCTGAGGGATTGGGAGACTGAGTTTCATTCCTGCGTGTCTTCAAGGAGTTTTAGTGGACTTTGGCAATTCATGTAATAACACTTTGTGTCCAGAACTCTTGTGGAATGAGAAGACGATCAGTGCCCTGGCTGGAGGCAGTTCTTCAGCATGTGTGCAATAAAAAATTAATACCATTCAGATACTGAAACAAGGATGCCATATAAGAACCTAAGACACAGCACTGTCATCTGTAGTCTGCATCAGCAAAACAGAAACAGTGATCACCAAAGTGTTTTATTCAAATGCATTATGTTTGGTTTGAACCCAGAATCCTGAGCATGGATACCTTGTATCATTAGACTGAAAATATTTTGTAAAATGACCCAATCCTAAAGTTCCTAGTCAGAATTGCCCTTAGCTTCAATGTTAGTTTGCTAGAATAAAGCTTGGATAAAAAGTTCAGGAATTGTTCCAGTAAGTAACAAATAACTGAAAACAACCTTGTTTACTTCTCATTCCTGTGTTCAGCATGTATCTGAGAAGGAAATAAATCTGCTGCGCACCCCAGGGTAAAGTATATTAATCAACCAGTTATCTTGTTAAGGGAAAATAAATGACTCGCTGTGCTGACTGAATGCATTGCAGCGCACAGACTTTGCAGTGCCGTAGCAATCCAATACTGACTGTCAGCCATCCAGAATCTGCTAGAGAAGCTGAAAGGCTGGAGGAGTGCAGCAGCAGTGTAGCAATACATTCACAAGCCCATATTCTATAGGGTGGCCCAGAGCTAGGGGTACATCTTTAGTATTCCTCCTTTGGCAGGTGTTCTTGTGTTAAGATAAGAGGTGCTCTGCTCTTCCCTCAGCAGCGAGATATGGACAATCTACAGCATCCCAGTCAGTGATGGATTATTATCTTGTATGACACTTGCAACAACAGCAAAATCCCCCCCTTAAAAAAAAAAAAAAAGTCATTCCATAGGGACAGACTAGATTTGCTCTATTCCAGTTCTCTTATTTTCATTCTTACTGTGAATGGTGCTGTTGTTGAGGGAACACGTGCAGAAAGATGCTGCAGCTAAGGCTGTTTTGCAGCTGTTAGAGGAAGGCAGGGAGAGTCACTGTGGCTGGTTGGGTTATTTCAGAAGGCTGGCTTAAAATGGGACACAG
This sequence comes from Callaeas wilsoni, assembly GCA_013398955.1. NCBI lineage: Eukaryota > Metazoa > Chordata > Aves > Passeriformes > Callaeidae > Callaeas > Callaeas wilsoni. Next base: position 107,473 of record VWPU01017832.1, on the reverse strand, counting down.
GAGAACACAAACAGGTGTAGAGAGAACCCCCTTTCTCCACTCCTCCTGAGACACACAGAGGTGTGCTGCTGAGAGCACAGGAGCCATGCATCCCAGCAGGGAGAGCCTCTGCCAAGCAGGGTGCATCAGTCAGCCAGTTGCTGCACATCTTGGAGGCTCAGAGCTCAAGGCTTCCCAGGCCTGTCTAAGTAGCTATAAGTAGATACAGCTGTAAACTTAAACAGGGGATGGGACACTTGTGCACAGCAGTTGTCTTTACATGGACATTAGGATTCACTGTCTTTCCCTTTCCTTTAGTCCTATTTCTGTTTCTTTGAATTTTAAGAAACAGGAAAGGGGAGCTGAAACAGAACTCCTTGAAGAATAGCAGAGGCTCAGCTCTAATTACAGTGAGTCTGAAGGAAGCCATGCATTAAAACATTCATGATTTCAGAATTGCTGTATGTGTTTCTTAGATGTACTGTTATTCCTTAATAGGTTCCAAAGTGTAACAGGAGACTATTCTTTCTTCCCTGAGGTACTTGACATATGCGGGGGAACTCTGCTGTCCTGTCAAAAAGATGTATGTAGGCTTTACTGCCTTGTTAGACAGGTATTGTAGATTTAAGTGGTGGCTTGACTTTGAGACAGCTGTTCAGAGGTAGCAATTCCAGAACACCAAAGGACTTGAAGCAAAGTGCTCTCATCTTTCAGGGAAATCTAAGGATCTAAGTCAAGCAGGTGATTAAAGAGATGTAGGTGCCTAACTTAAAAACAGGTATTTCTAAAAGGAGCTCTGCAATCTCTCTGACCCTTTGAGGTCATCTGTCAGATAAGTCTGAAGTGAGAACAGAAGCTGGGTCTACTGGGAATCCTCATCCCATGCTGTCACCTGCAGGAACAGCTAATCATTATCAACAGAGCTGTGATAATTCTCCTTTGATTCATCTAAAATTTTAAGAATCTAAATGGCTATTGAACAGCCGAAATACATGCTGTTGCACTGACGTTAAAATACAGAGGTTTTAAGTCAGATAGTGTAGATCTGAAGAAGAGAGTTAATTTTTAAATTTTTTTTCTTTTGCTTGGAACCCTCTATAAAGTAATTATTATACAGTAAAAGGTTCCCCGTCATTTGCTTTGTAGACTTCTTCACTTAGATTATTTAGAAACCTTGTTGATGAGATTTGTATCAACCTCTGTTCTCCTCCAGGTCACTTTAAGAGAAACTGCTACTAGAATGCAAAACAAAGGTTTGTTTAGAGCTCTCTTCAACCCAAGTGTCAAGCTGCAGGCACTGTGAAAATAGTTGGAATATTTACATCAGTCCATGTCATGTCAGAGGTAATTCTCACCTTCAAGGAACAGCTCACTTTCATGTGTGTATGTGTGTGTGTTTCTGCTCACACATATAGAACAGGAGATAATTCATTAATAATCTTTTACAATGTAAAGTAGAAACACTACTATTAAATGAGCTACTCTGATTAATGATTTTATAAACTCTTGTGTAATGCCAATAGTAAAAAGGGAACTGCAGCTGTTATTTCAGAAAGACACATCCATGCCATTTTCTTTGGGTAGATTGTTAACCTTATGTCTCAGAGTTCAGAAGTTGAAAGGAGAGGAGTATATGTAAGTTGTTTGTTGGTTCATTCGAAAAAAAATGTTTTCCTACACCTTTATTAAGTAAGAGTTCTTAGCAATAATAATAAAAATAAGTTGCAGTTGCACTCCAGGTGGAAATGTTCATACTTCATTGTTCCCGGAAGATGGTGATACTGCAGCATTCAGCTCTTGCTGTTGCAATAAACAGTCAAGGGTGAAGACCTTGCAAGGTGCTCCAAGGTGTTTTTTCCTCTCTCATTAAGCTGTTTTGAAAATACCAGTCAATTCGGTGCAGTTTGCTCTGTGCCAAAGGAAACAGATTTGCTCTAGGGAAGCATTATTATCAGCTGGAGAAATAAGTTACAAGACAAGTTTGGGTGGTGCAGATTTCACCAAAGATGGGATTATCCCAGCATTTCCTTGAGGCTGGTGGTTTTCACAGGAAAATCCAAAACATCTAATGCAGTGTTAGTGTGAAAGGGCCACTGTGAAAGGGCCTCAGTGTCCTCTTTCAAACATAATTAATTTACCCAGTGAAAAGCCTCATATTGAACAGTTAGAGAAGTGTTTAGGTGATAATGAAAACAGGAGCTGTTCTAGGGAACTGCATCCTTGCAAGGGTGTTTGCTGATGGATGTGGAATAGACGAGAAAGAGCAGGAGCTTTTGGAAAGTGTTTACAGAGAAAGTTTATACTGCACATTTCTCATAGTGCTGGAGGCAACTTTCTTCTGTTATTATAAAATTTGTGAAGGTCACCATATGCTAATTTTTTTCTTTACCTCATAAAACTTTTAAAGATAGATGTCCTGAGCCAATAGCTACTGCTAGGTATACACATCAACAAATAAATGTAGGGTTTATAAAGCTAAAATGACTATGACAAGATGTGTATGTCTGTGTATGTATTTAATCCAGATATCCATGCCCTGTTTAACACTTATGAAGAGGAATCACCACCCCTAAGGATGCTCTGCTGCTGCATGGCATTGTAAACAAAACGCCTCTGGAGTTCAGCACAGCACTGACATTTTGGTTTTAGTGCCAATAAACAAGAAACCCCCCGTGGCGCATTGACTGACTTGTTATCCCCACCAAAGCCATGAGGAACTGTAGAGTGCTTGCATGGTTACTATATTGCTTTCTCCACCTTACTAATTAAAATAAGGATTGTTATTTAGGTCGCATGTTTTGAGGGCTGCTGCCATACATTACATTGCACACTTTTGCACTACATCTTTATCTTGTTGAATTTTTTCTTTAGCTCAATTGCTGGAAACAGGAACTGACATAAATTAAATTTACACTGATGCAAAGGCTTTTGGAATACTTTTTGTGGTTTTTTTGGGTTTTTTTTTGTTTTTTTTTTTTTTTTTACTAATTCATGTGATAGAAGGCTTTTGGTGCACAATAGGATTTTTGTGGGTCTGATGGAGAAGGCTCTTGGGGTGCTGCTATGCCAGGTAAATTTTTTGAATTATCTATTTGGAAAGACAGGCTGATAAAAATGAGGAAGCTGGGACTTCAGGGTCTATTTCTGCTGTGAATACATCTTCATTATATGTATGGTCATCCATCTTCTCTGGTTCAGAATAAAACCCTGGGCTAACTAACAAGATGTGCCATTTCCTGGTGTCACGGTGAGAGACAGGATGACACAAAGTGGGGTCACATCTTTACAGCTAATACCAGGTGCATTGCTCTGTCCCAGTCTGGGACTGGTGAATGCTTCCCACTCCCTGTCAAGGCTGTGAATAGCTTGCAGTCACTTTGGGAGTGTGTCTGATGGCACTGATGGTCCTTCTCACACGGAAAAGCAAATGAGTCTGTGCAGCAATAGCTTCTTCTGAAGTAGGATTTTGCTGGCAAAAGGGATTCTTCTTGCTTTAGATGGAGCCAACTCGTGACCACCTAATCCTGGACAATCAACTGAAATTTGCCAAATGCTAGCCAGTCTTCTGTAGAAGAAAATAATTTTTTTTAATTTGCTGTAGAGCAAGCAGACCAGGGGAATTACAGAATATGGCTGAGACAGCACCTAGTTAAATTTAGGGGAAAGCACCACTTATTTCCCCACTCTGCCCTGCCAGATTAATGGGTGAGAGACTTAGGGATGAAGAAAATTACTGTCATGGCTGGGCCTACAGACAGATCTGTGAGCTCCTTGGAGATCCCCTGGGAAACAAATCTAAGTCAGGAAGGACTGTTCTAAAAATAGTGTGCAGTTTTATTTGCAAAATTTTTACAGCAGGTATTCACAGAGGTGCTGAAATTCTCTTCGGAATGCCTGAAATTTAACTGTAATCATCAGCCTGAGTGTCCCAGTGTGCCCTACGTACACAAAATGAATGTGCCATCATCTCTCCATCATCATCTTGGCTTAGTTTGCGTCATAAACCAGTGAAGCTTGTTGATGTTATGGGCTCAGTCCTACAGTCAAACATCTGCTGAATTCCATGGGAATTTCGCCATGGAAGGATCCCATAGAAAGCTTTGTTACTGGCCTAGACCTGATCTGAACACACAGACATTACTCTTACCAGTGAAGGCTTAACAGCATGGATTTACAGAGATTTGATGGATCTTCCTTCACCTCAAGAGGGAGAGTTGTGCCTTGCAGTGTGTTTGTGACTCTAAGTTCCTTGATCTCAAAACCTCAGAACTGTGGTAAGATGTGTGTTGTGATGGCAGCCTGGCGTGAGGATGGAGGGAAATGTGAGGGGAGGCAGTTTGGGACGAGCCAAAGAAATCCAGTCATAATGGATTGACTTAATCTATTACAGAAAACAAAGCTTTTCTTTATGAATTTGTGCTGATATTTTTTTCTTGGTCATTTCTGATTTCTTATGTGTAGAGATGAAAGTACCTGCACATGCACCTTGTGACTCACATAGATTTACTCTTATGGTTGCTGTTTTAAAATTAATTGAAATTAATTGATTTCTTTTTTTTTTTTCGGTATCCTGGGGTAAAATTTCAAATTTATAGAAATGCCAACCTGTGAATACAAGCTTGTGCTGAGGAGGAAAGAAGTATCCAGGGTTTTCTTGTAACGTTTTGCTGTGGCATATGGTGCTTCTAACCCAGTGACAAACTAATTGACTCGATGTAAAAAAGATGGACAGTGCTTAGCAAGGAAGGACAGGATATGCATTATAAGACATCTGCTTCTGCCCCTGTTGGATTATGGATACAATATACAGTGGACACCTAACGAGTCTCTGCTGCATAAAATAGATTCTCCTTATAATAGAATTACATGCTTTGTCTCTAAATGAGGTTATTTTACACACCATTGCACAGTGTTTGAAGAGCTTGGTTGACCATTGTAGAGGGTAGGGAGAGAAAAAAATTGGAAAACAATTGCACTTAAGACCTTCAATCTATCAATTGCCCTGTATTTATCCAAATTACCATTACACTGGTCCAAAATACAAGTATGTGATACATTCGGGGTTGAAATGTTAATATTGACTGGCCAGATTATGACAAGGTGGATTTTTCTTTTGCAGTTGTTTTTACTTTGCAGTAAAATCTTACTTCCTCAGAAAGAAAAGCTGGTAGTGGAAATACCACTATGAAGTGGCATAATTACTCTCTACTCAGAAGGAATTATCAATTTAGTTTTTATCACTATGCAAACCTCAATCTGAGTCTCAGGGGGTTTTGATTTTTCCAGAGATAAGCTCTGAACAATTTTATTTATAAGGAACTCTTCCTCAGTAATCTGCAGAGTTTAAGGACAATGCTTGCAAAAGCAACGCGTGATTTGAAGTGATTCCATTTTGGAGCCCCAACTTGTGACCATTGTAGTGCATAGTTTCCAGAAAATGCTGAGGTCTAAAAACTTCAGACTCCTTATGCTCTTGAAGACTGGACACCTAAAATTTTACATCTTCGAAATAACAAACCACTTCTGAAAGTCCTGGCTCTACCACTGAGCACGACCAGATGTAACGATTCTAGATAATGTGATGGCATTAACAGAAGAACTCTGTGGTAAGAGTTGTAGAGAGAGCGTATAAAAAAAGACAGCTAAAAGCATTTTTGTCAAATCCAGTGTAAATAATCACCTATCCTACCTCCTTCTTAGCATTTTTGTCTTCCTTTGTCTGCTAGTCTCCTTTTTAATTCCACTTTTCCTTCTACCAGAAAAGGATGTGATCTTACTAAATAATATTATTTAATGATCTTAGTTTTTCAGGTTAGATTCTAAAACTATTGTAATGTACAATAGTATGAAGGTGGCTTTTTTCAGAGCTTTATTCCTCAGACTAAAAACAAGTATACTCTCAAAACAGAGCTGAAAGCAGCATTTCAGTACAGAAAGCTTCAAGTGGGTCCATGGTGCGGTTTCTTTTCAGGCATGGCAATATCCAACTCCCACAAGTATTACTGTTCCAACATAAAGGAAGAGAAGACACATGACAAAGAGAAATTACTTGGTAATTGTGCTAGTCATAATTGTTGCTGTTTATAATTTCTTTCCCTCTCCCAGAGCCCCTGCAGTTAAACTGAAAGGTTATATATATATAAATCTCTGTGTGTGTGTACATGGGCTTTGCAGGATTTTCTTTGGAAGAAGTTACTCGTTTGTACAGTCCTTTGCTGACATTTCTATAGCCAGCTCACATCCTGTTGGGTGAAGCTGTGATCCTTAATGTAAGGCAATGTGACTCATAAGAAGAAAGATTGCAATAAGCACAATAAGTTTCTAGTGATTAATTTCCCAGCCCTGGATACTCTTCCAGTAACTGCTGAGGTCGATTGTGCTCACTGGTGATGGTATTTATGAGCATTTCATTCGTGGTTTGAAGTAGCTGGATGTTTCTCTTAATGAGCTCTCCCATTGCTATCACAACAACTTTAAATACCTTATGGCTAGTGAGGAAAGCCTGACACACAGGCGGATTTGTTTCTCCAAATACTTTCCTGACTGAGTTGCAATTTTCAGTGAGGCTGATTTCCTCACAGGCTGTGCTGCTGCCGTAGTAGTTTAATAAGAGCTCCTCCTCTTGTCTCCTCCTTAGGAAAAGGAGAAGCTGTATGTGGAGCTGAGGCACGTGTTGGCCCGGCAGCCTGGGCCCGAAGCCACGGAGCAGCTGCAGCAGTACCGGAGCATCCTCCAGGAGAAGACGAAGCAGATCAAAGTAAGGGGTGCCCGCTGTCCCCGGGGAGGGGCAGCGCCCGGGGCATCGTCAGCGGGCAGCGTGCCTGCCCTAGTGTGTCGGACCAGGAAAGCAGGTTATCGCTGCGTCTCCTCAAGGGACAAACAAGAGCAGCAAATGAACTTTTTTTGCACATTATGCTACTTTGTTTAATTAAGATAGAGAAAAAGTCTTATTACAATATGAGTGTGCAGCACAATGCTGTAAATATAATCTTTTGCATGGGCATTCTGGGATACTGCCAGCTTTTCATTCAGCTTATTCTCCTTCCCTTTATCTTAAACGGTTAATATCTTTAGAAGCAAATCAAAGCCATTTTGTTTTCTTTTTAACAAACTAGTGGGAATATATTGAGAATACAGTCTTAAGTTGCTGTTATTTCTCTTGCCATGTGTACATGTATATTTAGATTTGCAGATTTTGTGGAGATGACAGGAGGAACCTGTTCTAACCCCTTGTCAGTCGAAGGGAGGAGTTCCTGCTTGCAAGAGAATCTTGTAGAAAATTTTAAAAGCATAATATTAAAAAGTGATTCTTTGATAGAATTCTATGATATTCTATGAATAAGCTGATCTTCTCTTATTCTTGCCCGCATGAGAGATCAGTCTCCCCAGGAGTTCATCTACTTCTGCAGCTCCTCTCTCTGTTGAAGTCATCATCTCCTGTTCACTGCATCATAATCACGTCTATATTAACCATGAGGAAAAAAATGCAGAAGCAGATGGGCCCTTAGGAAACAGAGAGGCTGTTATGCAAATCTTAGCTTTCCATGGAGAAAAAAAACAATGTAGAAAATGTAAAATAGAAGCGAAAGTTTAGCTAAACTGAACGTGATTTGAAGTTCTCCATACGGTCCTTATTTGTTCTTAATGCAGTCAATTGCTACTTTGTATTTCAGGCACAGCATGCTGTAGCACGATGGCGTGCGTGCCACTTTGGGGTGCCAGGTCAAGCTATTATCCTTTTGAAAGAAGGAACGTGCACTATGCGTGCTCCTCCTTTCTAAAAATTTTACTAATTCACATGAAAATGGCTTTGTATTCATATTTACAGTGCCTGGTACTACTTTGCCTGTGTGGATTGAATTACTCCACTTAGCAGTGGATCTCTGTGAATAAACCCCATTATTATCAAATAATTCCCTGATTTATTAAGACTTTAATTTTGGATTTTTACCCAGCTTTATATCGCAGAAATTAAGAGCTAATGTATCTATTAATGGCATTCCCATAAAGCTTGGAGTGTATTTTACGTGTTGTATTATGGTAGTGGCATAACCTTTATTTTGTAAGTTGTTTTTTGGTGAACAGAGGTGAGATCAAATGAACCATCATGATGGAAAAAGAGTTGTGGTAGAAAATGATCATGTCTTACAACATCAAATATAAAAGGAGAAAGTTCTTGTAAAAGTACTCACTTATGTGTAAGTGAAGCAACATCTCCTGTTTCTGCTGTTTGTGTTTTGTTTATTAGGTTTTGTCCTCAGAACTGAGTATGTATGAAGCACAGAGCAAAGAATACAAACATGAAATTGAAAGACTTAACAATGAGCTTCTGGAAGTGAAAAAGAAATACCTGTCTCAGAAACACAAGGAGCAACAGAAGAAGTATGGGAAAAAACCAGTTTCATCTACACAACTTTCTGCATAAGCTAGATTTTTGTTTTAGACCCTTTTGATCAGAATGTGGCCAAATTTGACTGAGGTGATATAGTTTCGTTGCCTAATTTTCCTGAATGTTATCCTCCATGTTACTTCAGTCTGGTCTGGATTTACCATGATCTATGGCCAGGACAAGAACATTCATCAGAGATGTTGCTGAACACGTTCTGCAGTCCAGTTAAATTATTCATACCAATGAGATGGTGCCCAGAGAACACAGATTAGTGTCTTGTCTCTGACATCAAAGCATAGAATTCAGAACAGTTTGAGTTGGAAGGGACCTTTAAAGGCCATCTAGTCCAGTGCCTCTGCAATGAACAGGGACATCTCCCACCAGATGAGATGCTCAGAGCCCCAGCCTTACCTTGAATGTTTCCAGGATGAGGCATCTCCCACCTCTCTGGGCAGCTTGGGCCAGTGTTTCACCACCCTCATAGTAGAAAATTTCCTTGTTATATCTAGTCTAAATCTACCCTCCTTTAGTTAAAAACCCTTATCTCTTGTCCTGTTGCAACAGGATTTCTGGGCTGTGAGTGCCCATGGCTGGCTCATGTCCAGCCTGTCACCCACAGCACCCCCAAGTCCTTCTGGGCAGGGCTGCTCTCCATCTATTCATCCCCCAGCCTGGACTGATGCCAGGGATTGCACTGACTCAGGTGCAGCACCCAGTACTTGGTCTTGTGGAACCTCAGGAGATTCCCATGGGCCCACTTCTTGAGCTTATCCAGGTCCCTCTGGATGGCATCCCATCCCTCAGTGAGTCAACTGCCCCATTCAGCTTGTTGTCATCTGAAAACTTGCTGAGGGTGGACTTTACTTTTAAAGAGAGATTTCTTAGATTTCTGCAGTCAGATGATGAGATCTCTTACCAAGTTTTTCTGTATGCACAGAAAGCCTTTTGTCTTTCCACTCATTTCCATCCTCAGCCTGTGCCTTCCTCACACTCTAAAGCAAACGGTTCTCTACAGTTGCTGAATGTAATTCAAAGTTGCCTCTATCTTTTCTTCCTTAATCCTGTTCCAAAACAGCAAATGATTTGATGACTAAATTGGCACAATAATCAGTGATAAACAGTGACTTTTGTCCATCTACAAATTGCATAATGTTACCTTAATGTTTGGAATTAGCGACAATTGTGCAGTGCTAATGGCCTTTCTGGAGCTTTAGGATCAATATGTGAGTCTACCATAATGCCTGAAAATCCATTTCCAGCAGCTAAATGTCTCCTTCACAGTAGATTCGATGTTTCCATTTTGGACTCTGGCATCATGTCTTTCTGTTCATCAGATGAGGAGAAATTCACCCATGTTTTGTTGTTATATCTCACCTAGAATTAATTCCTGTCATAAAAACTCCCCTTGCTAAGGACATAATTGCTTTAAAGTAAAGCAGAAAATACTGTGAGAGTTGATGGTGGCTGAACCATCAACAGTGAAAGGAGTTTTATATTGAAAGTTACTTAATGCTGGATACACTGTTTATAGGTTCAGGATAGATACCTGCCACTGGGGCAGCTTGTCAGGTTGTTCTTTTGGGCAAGCATGTCTGTGGTCTGATGAGCGTTGGTGTCTTTGTGACATCTGTGTTTTGGAAGCACATTCAGGTATTGTTAGTGGTGCTTCTGCAGGGTGGCATCATCTCGTGGTCCCCACCACAGCCTCAGAAGGCACCAGCACTGTGCTGCCAGCCCTGGCTTGCACTTCTCTTGTCTTGTGGCAGCTGAGAGGTGGTGCTGGGCTTTGCTCTCCTCTGCCCCTCATTGCTTTGTACCCCAGTCAAGCCTGTTGGACTGCATCCTGCTTTGAAGGACACACAGGCATAACTGCGCATATCAGTCCTGGATAACTGCAGCTTCTGCTGTCTCTAGGCCGTGCTTTGTGTGGTGCAGCCCTCCTTCTCCAACCTGCCAGTTGTGCAAGACACATCGCTGGCTTTCTGCAATAGAGAGAACCTGTTGTGCAGTCAGGTTGCTCCCCAAAGAGTCCTCTTCCCTGACATACAGCCATTGCACACCATTCCTGCCTCAGGCAGGGCTGGACAGGCAGTGCCTGCTGTGTGGATGCTGGCCAAAGAGCCAGGGCCATTTGATTCTCAGATTTCTCTAAGTCCCGGCTGACAGAAAATCACTGACTTGATTCTCTGTCTTGCTGGCTGATGTTAACATCATGTCTGAAATAAATGTAGCTGGTTTTGCTAATAAAAAGAGGATCCCGTCAGGACAATAGCATTAACAACATTATTGACTACCATGGTATGAAAGAGAATTAATACTCTCAGATAACTTTACACAAAGTTACCATCTAAAGCTTTTATTGATTTGCACAGGATAGCTTGGAGTTGTGATTTAACATCTTGGTGCTGAACAAATGCAGCTTTGCATGTGATGCTGAAGGAATATGAGTGACAGTGGGAATTTAGCTTTGTTTTGTGTTCAAAATGAAAATTCAATGTTCAAGATTTTGGTTGTGAATTTGAAATCCTCTTTTTCAGCTCTCTGTTTCTGAATGTTGTCTTTCTCAGTTGTCTTAGCTGTTCTTTTTCTATGTCTTCCTATTTTTAACTTCAGCTTCTTGAACCCTTTCTGCATCACTATTTTCCTAGTTGCTTCTAGCACCAGGATCCCATTTTGATCTTAATAAGGATTTGTGAGAAAATATGAAACGTAAATCCACACCAGAGACCTAATCCAGCAGTCCTATATATGGAAATAACTGCATTGAGGAATGTCAGTAGTAACTAGGAGCTTTTGCACGTGGCTGGTTGCACATTAATTCTGCATAATATATTATAGTATTCAGTTGCATAGAATTTTCCATATTGATGAGCACATCTGTTGGTTGTCTCCATGGGAGCATGAGGAAAGAATGAGCATGGATTCTGGATCATTTTCTCTCCCCAAACTTGGAAGTCCAATAGTGAGATGGGATGAGCCATCTAAATACAGAATGTTCATTTTTAGTTCATTTTTATGCCAGTCAGCTGGCGTATCCATTAAGTTCATCTGTACCATCTTTTGGCTATTCTCCTGCCTCTGTGTGGGTCAAATTTGTAAAAGGATGCATAACTAGACATCTGACACAGTTTCTCTGAACTTCCTCCTATCCTGACAGTTATTTAGGGGCATATAGAATTCCCTTACTGGAGACTGAGCAAAGATACTCGTGTGACAAGGCTAGATTTTGTAAAAGTGTGGTTGCACTCACATTTGTGTCTCATTCTCAGTGACTGTGAAATAAAATAATGGTACTCACGTTCTTTGTAAAGCCTTGAGACTTCTGCTGTTATGATAAACCAGAACTTCATAAAGCTCCACTTGGTTAATCTTTCATATCTCAGGACCTCTCTCGGAAGCATCCAGGTATATCACAGTGAGTTTGGAATATTGCCCTTCATCTTCGTAGTGCTGTGCTTGCCTCCCCAACTTTGTAAGAGTGGAACCAGCTAACCCTCGTTCCCTCCTCTTAAGGCCATCAGATTCAAGACCTCCTGGATTCTCAGATGGAGCAGCTCCCTGGGGCTGTCAGTGCACCTACAGCACACTGCTGGTTTTCTGCAAATGTCACAGACAGGGCAATTATCACTGGAACTTTGTTAAAATGTGAAGACAGATAGCACTATATATTCATTAAAATTCAACAAAGAAAAAACCCTCCCCATTGTGCCTTTGATGAATGTAGCTGTTTGTTTGAAAACAGGCATATTCCAGCTAGAACAGGATGGTGATTAGAAATCTGAAGTCGTGGAGCTCATGTACATACTTGTTCTAATGAGGTGCTCTGACCATTTTGGGGAGTAGCACAAAGAAAGCTCATTTATTTCTAATTTTTAGTAATTCCAAACCCCATCAGTAGTTTTTTAATTAGATCCAAACAGACACCTAGTCTTGGAGGCTTAGCCTAACAGGCTGTAATCAACACTTTTAAAATGATCTCTTGATACATGTTTGCATCAAAGAAACTCTGGAGGACACAGATTTCCTTAGTTTGTAAACATCTCTGGGCTGCAGAATGAAATATGAATTTTCTGTTTCTTTGTTTCTATTTAAAGGGAGAAGGAGCGATCCAGCATCGATATGAGGACAAAATTACCACCGCTCAAGACTGATGTACCTCACTTCAACACAGGTGGCTTTCCTTTAAGCAAACCCATTCCCAAAATTGCAGTCTAGGAATGCACTCATCCAGTTGCATTCCCGTTCCCAGTTTCTTGTTTGAGAAACTGCAATTTTAAAAGAAATTCAGAATCAACTGAAATCACTGTATCACCTTCAGGAAAATTTTATCTATTGTATATAATAAAACACATTTTTACACTGGAATTACATTTTATATTGCGTTTTATATTCCATTTATATTTTGTACATTTTATATTGGAATTAACATAGTTCTTTTTACAAACAGTGTACCAAATCTGCCTATTTGATGCCAGCAGAAGCCTGCATGGGTGTAAATGGATAGTGGAGATATTTCTTCTTCAATATTGTGTCTGTATTTAGCACTAACACCACAAAATGCCTTAATATGTAGTTATTTCTCTTTTATCTACCTCAGTTGTAAGCACACACTCCATTTATCTTCTGACTCAAAGCACCTGAAAGAAATGAGGATACAGAAAAGAAGAAAAATTAATAGGCTGATGTTTCAAGCCCTGCTGAGCAAATGCAAAATTAACAAGTCTTTACTTAGATGTACATATGTAGCAGTTCTCTGTGTAGGTAGTGTATAATAGGGTTTATGCAGTGTTTGCTACAGTCGTTAGCAAGATCAAGGAAGTTTGTGGCCACAATGTACATTATTAAGAGCACGATTGTGTTTACTCTGGTAGATACAAAGTGACATAATTACGTCTGTTCAATTGGGGGGACTGTGCACACTCAGTGGGACATGCTGTTCTCCCACACAAATCCTTCCCAGCTATTAAAACTTGGACTCAAAACATGGCAAACTTTATGCTTTAATTTCTAGACACTTGGGCATTTTTGTAACTTTCAGAAATTGTTTTTGTAATACAGCAGGAGCCCTCCAACCTTTTCAGCCAAAAGAGATTTAATTACCATTCATTAACAAGTGAAATAACAAAGTCACGGCATGAGGTGCTGAAGTATAGAAAACTTTCAAGCTGTAAAATAAAATGTTTTGAAACCAATTTGAACGTGGAAGTTTTTTTCCCCTGCCTGGGGGATAAAAATACTTGTCCAAAGAGATATGCTGATAAATATTTCACATCCAGAAAAAAAAGCCCAAAAAAACCCTTTGCAAAGATTTTCTTTCCTTTGGTGGAATACATAATTAAATATTAAAGCTACTGTGGGAAACTTTAATGGAAGTGTTTAATTCAAAGGAATCAAGTTAAATACGACAGGGATCTACTTTGCTTTTACACTGGGGACCAGAACACTTAGTCATCAGATCCATTGTATTTTTCTTTTGTCTCCAAAATAGCTATTATTGCTTTTTCATTGTCAAGTGCATTATGGTAAAGTTATCATTTTAGGGCAGTCATGCTGTCAGAATAGTGTCTTTTGTGTATCTGACGTGTCCTTATAGATAGAATAATTGACAATAACTGACATGGGCATTTGAGTCTGATGGAATCCCAAGTAGGTTTTACCAAAGCTTTTAGAAGTTGGTATTTGCTAAGGTCCCGAGTATCCAGCCTGGAGCTGGATTCTGCTGTGCTTACACTGGCAAGTAATTTGTATTGAAATAAATCATCAAAGACACATTTATTAATTCACATGAACTAGAGGCACAGTTAGACTCCGGGAACACCGTCACTCTGTAGAGAAGCAGCTGCTGTGTTACGCTCTGAACTGTACAGTGTGCCCCCTACTCGTCCAGAGGTAACCCGAGTCTGTGTACATCTCCCACAGAACCACAGAATCATTTAGGTTGGAAAAGACCTCCAAGATCATCCAGTCCCACCTTTGGCTGAACACCAGCATGTCAACTAAACCAGGGCACTAAGTGCCACGTCCAGTCGTTTCTTGAACAACTCTTGAGCAGGTGGTGACTGCACCACCGCCCTGGGCAGCCTGTTCCAATGCTTAACCACCCTTTCAGTGGAGAAATTCTTCCTGGTGTCCAACCTGAGCCTCCCATGGCACAGCTTGAGGCTGTGTCCTCTTATCCTGTCACTTGTTACCTGGGAGAAGAGGACGAGCTGCAGCTTCTTTCAGGTACAACTCCTTTAAGGTCGTTGTAGAATGATGAGGTCACTCCTGAGCCTTCTTTTCTCCAGGCTTAGCCCCCCCCCAGCTCCTTCAGCAGCTCATTACAGGACTCTCTAGACCCTTCCCCAGCTCCATTACCCTTCTCTGAACACACTCCAGCCCCTCAATGTCTTTCTTGGGGTGAGAGACCCAGAACTGGAAACAGCACTGGAGGTGTCACCGCACCAGTGTGGCCTCACTTTCTCTCTGTTTGTTATCAGGGTTTAGGAGACAAATTGTCTCAGTGGTCAGAGGAAAGGAGGGGAAGCCAAGCAGATGGAATTTGTTCCCTAGTTTCATATATTTTTATGAGTACAGTAGTAAAATAGAGTCTGTCTTTAGTTGTACTTAGTAATAGCTTGTATTGCATGAGTAAGCTTTTCTGTAAATGATTCTTGACCTAAGTTTTTCCAGTCTTTAAAATGGTTGGGATAGTATTTGTCTAAAGACTTGCAAAGGTAAATTCACTTACATTAAAAAGGTGACTAGTCTTCCAGATTAAAAAAAAAAATATGTAGGGGAGTGCAAAATAATGTGATTTTCTCATACAACATGTTCTTCCAGCCTAAAGAGCTGGGAATTGAATACAGTAAATTTCACCAACAAAGTAAAGAAGCTTTTACTTGTTCATCCACAATTTCAGACATTAAGATGTGAATGTGTTGGCTACTATCTTCAGTTTTATTGCATTATTTACTTACTACCAGGGAAACTAAACTCACAGGTTAATTTGGAAAAAGAAGAAAAAAAAAAAGGAAAATATAGTCATCAAATTATTGCCAGTAACTTTCAGCATAATCAGGAATAAAATAACTGCAGCCAGCTTAATTTATAGGGCTAGAGAGTGAAAACCATTTCTGAGTTCATATAATAGAACGGATTAAAGCACACCAAATCCCTTCCCCCCTGGTCTATAAAAGTCAGGGAGCTTGAAAAATTGCTCTGGATGTCTGTGAACCCAGCTGATGCTGAGGTGCTTTTAGTGTTCAAGGATTTGGCTTGCGCAGCAGGGAAAGGCAGAGCGCTAATGAGAATATCATTTGTTCAGTCGCTTCTGCATTGTGAGCAGCAGCTCTGAAGTGCTTCTCTAAGTTTTGTTGCAGAAAAATGTTAATTGAATTCCAGTCTGTGCAAGATGTAGCAAGTATATCTTTAACTTCTTGTTCCTGTAAAGATATGTGGAAAGATGGAGGTGAAAGGCTATAATCTATGGCACTTAAGTTAGAGGAAATCTTTCTTCACTTTAATTGCTTTGGATTGGAGCTTGCACAGTAAATCTATCCTGGAGCCTTTTTTAGTGAGCAAAGTGTGTAATATTGTTCACTTTCAGAGCTCTTGCATTATGTAGATAATATTTTAAGTAATTTCACATCAAACTTAAGCTCTGTCTGATCTTGTTTGGCAGGTCTGTGTTCAGTGTATTGCATGAGCAGGACACAAAAAAGACACTGTACAAGTTCAAATGCAGGACCATGACCCTTCTGGGATCAGCTGTTAGCTATGAAAGACAGAGCACAAGAATCCAGTCCTTAATTTACCCTTGCTTTGGGAATCCAGAGCAGCAGGAGCACATACTACACACTCAGTAACATGTCCTGCTGCCGTGAATCTGGGAACCCTTTGAGTCAACAGCAGTGAAAGCCAGGACACAGCTCAGGCCCTGTTGTGCTGAGTTCTGCAAGCCCCAGGACAGGCTGGGGAGGCAGAGAGAAGGGCTGAGAACTTGGCAGGTGCAGACTTTTAGCAGCAGCACAGAGCAGAGACTTTGCAGTGAGGGGAGCAGCAGGTGGGGGGCTCTGGGGCACTGATGGGTCTGGAGAGCCCTGCTCAGCTCCTCCTGGCACATTTAACAAGCTCAGCCCTGCAGCTGAGCTCCTTGGGCTTTCCTGCCCTTTAGGGCCCTGACAGGAGCAACTTCAGTGTTGTCTCCTCTGTACTGTCCAAGAGCAAGCTGCCCACAGGATGAAGAAGGATGGATTGCACTGCCAGAAGAGGGATCTGTGGGTGTAGAAAGCTCAGGTGAACAAGGTGGAAGTTTTTCTCCCAGAGCCATCAAACAAGGAGCTGCTCTGGAGGTGTCCAGCAGCATGGCCCAGAGCACTGCCTGCAGGTGGGTTGCCAATAACCATGTGGGTCCACAGTGCCAGGTCTCAGGCTGCTGTTTTGTATCTTTGTTTAGTGTGACACTGTTGTGTCCTAAAAAAGTTGCAAGATAGAGCAGAGAGGGAGATCCTGTTGCCCATGTGAGCTTAACAGAGGGTGGAGGTAGCAGGAGAGTCAAAAAGAGAAGTTGGGCAGCAAAAGCAGTGCCTGCCATCTCTGAAACGTTAATGACTCTTCCTGAAAATTGGCCCATCCCAACTATCTTTACCCAAATTAGAGTCTCTAAATCATGTATATTTGTATTTAGGCACTTTAGCAATTGAGTATTATTTTCCTAGCAGGTGGTTTAGCTGTTGTGCCATCTCCTCCAGCAGAGTGTATTTTTAGCGTGTTTAGTGCGTTTCTAAAAGCAGACACTTGATTTTGATGCTCTTTCTCTTCCCTACTTGGGTGCTTTGTAAGCAGCCCCACACAGATCAGTAA
This sequence comes from Callaeas wilsoni, assembly GCA_013398955.1. Lineage (NCBI taxonomy): Eukaryota > Metazoa > Chordata > Aves > Passeriformes > Callaeidae > Callaeas > Callaeas wilsoni. The sequence continues at coordinate 90,261 of VWPU01017832.1, read as the reverse complement.
CTTATGCTGTTCAGCTTACAGAAAGATGTCAGGATCTCATCCCCTGGGCTCGTTTGAGAGCCCTGTTTTCCAAAGGGGAGGTGAAACTCTGCCTGTAGCACCTGTGGGGGTGAGGGAGCAGGACAGGATCTGTAGTGGCTGAGGTCAAAGCAGCTGCCTGCCCCTCTGCTAAGCCCTACCCTTCAGCTTGCTTTCTCCCTGAACTGGAGCAGCTGTGAAGGTTTACTGAACCTTCTAGTCCCTCTGCTAATCTCAGTGGGTTTAGAAACCCATAAAACTCATCACAGGTGTATGGAGTCACTTAGATAAGTTGGAATTTTTACTACCCTTGGTGGTGGTATTTTTGCTTTTTTTTTTTTTTTTTGTGGTGAGCTCTTCAGCTTCACCCAGGACCTAGAAAGGAAAAAGAAAAGTACAAAAGTTGTTTTGAAGGATGTTATATTTGCAAGATGGATCTCGATGGACTTAAGTTTCCTTCCAAGGTGGCCAGGAGCCTCCCTTTCTGGTGGTGGGCACTTTAATATGCCCAGGTGTGAAGTGGATATAAAAACTATGCTTTCAGCCAGTCTAAACTGATTTAAACTTCACAGTTCTTCACAGCAAGAGCCATTTCTCAGGGCTCTTTCTTGGCAGAAGACTAAGCAGTAATTTAAAGCCATTTTAATCTGAAATGAGAATCTCTACATGGGGTTTGAATGCACTTCAAGTGAAGTATGTATTTGCAACTTTTGTTGATCCCTCTTAATTTTCCAAGTGTCCCTGTAGAAACAAGGCATGTTTGTGTAGTGGCAAAATGCAGTGCTAGCTCAGGCTTATTGAGAGCCATAGGATGATAAAAGCAAAAGTACTAAGGGAGTGGTATATTTGGCATCAGGCCTGTGATGTAGCTGATTAACCATTCTTTCCTACAAAAAATATAAAGAAACTGATCAATGTGACCTCCTGTCTCCCCTTCCCGTGAACACCTTGAAATTTTATTCTAAAAACAGAGTATTTCTGAAGGAAAGAATGTTTTTTAAAAAAAAAAAATAAACAAAAAATTTAGAATGCTGTGTCCAGCTTCTGCCAGAAAGCACAATTTTCTAGGATTGCTTTGACATTCATGTGATCATGCCGAAAGCTATTCTGTGGCAGCTGAGCCGCAGGAACTGACCACAGGTAGTTAGCTGGCCCCAATTGCAGGGTAAAATGTGTTTGCTTAAACCATTTTTGTCACTTCAAATGAAAAGGTGCCCAAAGCAGCAGTTTAAGTAAGCCTGTTTTACTTTGCAGCTGGGGCAGGCTGTGAGCAAACACATGAGGGGTGTTACCCAAAGGGTGGTAACTCACAAATTTGGTAAGATCCTCAGAAGGGCTCGGTTTTGCTCTGTAAAAGCTGTGCCTCTCTGCAGCCCCCTTTGATGAAGGATGTTCAGAGCCTCGTGGTGTGGCTGAATGACAGGGCAAACTCTGGGAGTTGCCTGGATAATAAATATTCTTTCTTCTGAGCCCTGAGTTGAGCTACCTCCTCCCCTGCAATTTCTGTGCTATTGTTCAGAGGTATTCCCTCTTGGCCGCTTAGGAAAACTCATCACTGGAGTTTTACTTTAACTGAGTGTACACAAGTCTTCAGAAATTGCCAAGTCCCTTGCTGATTCAGGTGCTGTAGAGGAAAAAGACAAGCAGACCTGAAATGTCTTGGACCTGACTTCTTTAACAGCCCTGCTTTGATTTATTTGCTCAGTGGTGAGCTATTTGCTAACTCCTGATGCTTGCAGCAGTCCTGAATTTGCAGCAGCTTTGCTAGTCAGCTTCTCTTGCCAAAGTTACCTTCAAAAATCTTTAGAGCAACTCTGTTGTGTCTTGGCTTTAGAGTGGATTCTCTTGTCCTTGTTGCAGAAAAGCTGTTTCAATTGGTATGCAGCACAGAAGAGGAATGACGTGCATTAACTGGAAGAAGTGAGCAATTAAGTGAACTTTGGTTACAGAACTCAACAGATTTCTGCCTGGGTACATGAGCGAGGGTTTAGCGTATTCCATTTGCATCTAAACAGATGCAATTTCTACTTTGCTTTTAAAATGGTGTGGGCTTAGTGAATCCAAGTCTCCTTTTATTTTATTTGTTTTCCGAATTTCACCATGAATATTGAATGTTGATGGCATGCAAACCATTCCTAGGCCAGAGAGACCCTGACAAATTAGAGAGATGGATAATCACCAACCGTATGATTTCTAACAAGGGCAAGTGCCAGATTCTGCACCTGGGATGGGGTTATGTGTATAGATTGGGGAATGAAAATTTGGGGAGCAGCGCTGTGGAAAGGGATCTGAGGGTCCTGGTCGATGGCAAGGTGAACATGGGTCAGCAGTGCCCTGGCAGCCAGGAGGGCCAGGTGTGTCCTGAGGGCATCAGGCCCAGGATGGCCAGCTGGGCAAGGGAGGGGATTGTCCTGCTCTGCTCTGCACTGGGGCAGCCTCACCTCAAGTGCTGGGGGCAGTTTAGGGTGCCACAATATAAGAAAGACATGAAACTCTTGGAGAACGTCTGAAGGAGGGCCACAAGGATGGCGAAGGGCCTTGAGGGGAAGCCACGTGAGGAGCAGCTGAGGTCACCTGGACTGTTCAGCCTGGAGGAGAAGAGACTGAGGGGAGAGCTCACTGCAGCTACAACATCCTCGTGTGGGGAGGAGCAGGGGCAGACACTGATCTCTTCTCTCTCATGACCAGTGACAGGACACGAGGAAATGGCATGAACCTGAGCTGGGGAATGTTTAGAGAAAGGTTCTTCACCCGGAGGGTGGTTGGGCACTGGAACAGGGTCCCCAGGGAAGTGGTCAAAGCACCAAGGCTGACAGAGTTTGAGAAGTGTTTGGACAATGCTCTCAAGGCACACGGTGTGACTCTTGATGTGCCCTGTGCAGGGCCAGGAGCTGGAGTCGATGATCCTGATGGGTCCCTTCCAACTCAGCGAATGCTGTGATTCTATGAATAGCCGTCCCACGGTCAGTAACTCAGGATAAGCAGCCTCATACTCTGGATGGACACATTGAGGGTCATCCTCAGCAATGAGGTGTTTCTGTCTTACAAGACTGGGGGAGGTCTGGTGGTGGTGGTGTTTCTGGCGGATTTTGCAGTTGGTAGACCCCGTGGTTGATCCTGCTGTGGGGAGGTGTGAAGGGAGAATGAGTGTCCAAAAGACTACTTTGGTACCGGTCTGGTGTTGGAATGCACTCTCCCCTCTACTTCTGCACTCCCACCCAGCTCTCATGGTGTGGATAGGTGTCAGAAGGATGGGATTCCATAATGCTGGGAATCCCACCCAGCTCTCATGGTGTGGATAGGTGTCAGAAGGATGGGATTCCATAATGCTGGGAATCCCACCCAGCTCTCATGGTGTGGATAGGTGTCAGAAGGATGGGATTCCATAATGCTGGGAATCCCACCCAGCTCTCATGGTGTGGATAGGTGTCAGAAGGATGGGATTCCATAATGCTGGGAGATCTTATCCTTTCCGTGGATAACTTGAAATTTTGCGTAATATGAGGCAAATGTCCGTCTTCACAAGGCACCAACAGGCCTCCTGTGCCCAGCTCTGGTGGGGTATGCAAGGGCTGGATGGAGCAAGGGATGAGCTCTGTCCTCCTTCCTCAGATGTGCCGCCTTTCCCTGCAGCTCCAGCCAGCAGCAGAGCTGGCATGGGAATGCTCGTGCCCAGGGCTGTGTGCTCTGCTCCTGCACGGGAACAGATGCCTGCAGTTGCCAGAGCTGTCAGTCATGCACCCTTCATAAGCACTAAAATTCAAATCAGCTGATATCAAGGGGAATTACACGCCAGCATCGCTTGTCTGATCAAGAGCTTCACCTTGTGCTCTTGAGGGATGTGTCTTGTAATTTACTTCAGGCTGAGGGATAACTGATTTTTTTTCTTTCCTATCTTCTTTAGTGCAAGCTGGCAGCCAACTCCAGAGCCCTCTTCCCCCCACTGCCTCTCCCTTGCCTGTTCCCTTCACTGGCAGCCTGCAGATTTCTGCTGGGCTTTGATCAAGTTTTGCAGCTGGGACCTTGCTTTCTTCACTTTCTTTTATTCCATGTGCTGCCAGTTCTGGTTTCCCCAGCACCATCCTGTGTTCCTGGGCTGCCCCTGCTTTGCCCCTGGCTGCCTCTAGTCCCTGAGCTGATGCATCCAAACAGCCTGGGGTCTGCCTGGGGGAAGAGTGATGGTGTTCACTGCTGTACCCCAGGACCGGCCTTTGCCTTTATCCAGGCATCTGCCCTGCCTGGGTTGGGGATGAATTTTAAAGAAGCAAAGCATGATGCAGTGGCCATCTTTGGTGCTCTGTGGGTACCATGGGCAAGACAGGTCGCTGATATTTTTTTTTTTTCTGGAGTTGAGGATAGGAACTTGAGACTTTTTGTGTCCTATATTCAGCTAAAATTCACCTGAGCACAGCACAGAGGAGCACTGGGGTCTGTGATACCATCCTGCCCCCATATCAGACAAAACAGCTTTCTCCTGCTGCAGTGACACTGTAACCTGCCCGATTCCCTCCTGTCACCTCTGTCCCCAGCCTCGTGCATGCATGGACAAATTCCCCCAGGCGAACTGGGCAGGGCTGCTGGGCCACTTTGCAGAGTGCCCCTCTTCTGCCCTCTTCCCCAGCTCACCTGGACAGGCCAGGTTTGCTGAGAAGCCAGTGGAGTTTACTTAAACCTACCATGATGTGCAGCGTGGGGAAAGGCTTCCCCTAGAGCTGGGATAGTGCAGGGCAGCCTTGGGAAACTGCCTTTGGCAGATGCCTGATGGGACAGCCAGCAGTCAGCAATCCTAGGAGGAAAAATCAACCCTTTGGTAGCTTTTATTTGAGTCTAGGAAAACCAGGAAGACTGAGATTGCTGAACAATATTTCCACAAGGAAATGCCTACATTTAAAGAACAGTCCGTATAGTGATGTGCTGCAGGCAGAATGTTGCTCGGGCAACAGGCGAGCGTTGGGAGCAGAGATCCTCAGGGTGGATGAGAGGCTGAAGTGTTGTCTCCAACTTGACTGTGTGGTGCCTTCATCCCTCTCATCTCTGAGTACCTGCAAGGAAGAGAAAGGCAAAAATGTGTTACCACTCAAGGCTTTCACGCCATGGCTCACATCTTCCTTGGTCTTGTGTTGGACTCAAGCTGAGGGAGAAGGGAATTTGGAACAAAGGTGTTGTGTTAATTGCCTGCTGGGAGGAAAGCTCTTGCCTAGGATCAGACATGGTGAGGTCTGTAACAGTATTTCACCTTTCTCTAGCACATTCCGGATGAAGGAGGAGAGGGGCCAACACCAACCGTATCAGAACAACCCTACTCAGACACTGCATCACATTTGGACAGGCAGCTGGAGGCACAAGGTGACTTCTTCCCTATGGCAGAGTCCCTCAGAGAAGTGTTTCAGGTATGCAGGATCCAATCATCATCCCAATTATCTCCCATCTTCTGTCCCAGCAGTGATGAGGACAGGCCCCCCCAGCCCTGATGCACAGACAGGGCAGTGGAGTAAAGCTGGGGAGGGCAGCTGGGAGATGCTTTGCAGGCAGAACCCGAGCCAGGTCCCCCATACCAAGCATCCTGGCTCCAGGCATTTTTTCTCTTTGATTTGTCATGAAAAGAACCCAGTTTCAATGCCGAGCCTTGGGCAATCCCTTGCTGGATTAGAATATTACAAGCATAGCTGCAAATCTACCAAGAAGTTTTTCAAGTCCTTGCTTTTCCTCTGGAATCAGCACAGCAAAAGCCACGTCTAGGTGAGATGCTTCATCCCTTTTTTGAATTTTTTTCATCTAATACTGTTGTTAAATACTTGCAGGCAGCTGCAGCTCAAATCATCCTGTGCTTTTCTTGTGATTGCTTTGCCTGATACCGTGGTGAGTATTTGTATCAAGTCAGTGCATGATAGATGGTTAGATTTATGCTTTATGTTGTGATCTGGGGGTATAAATGTATTTAAGTGACTTATTCAGCTTCAAAACCAGCACTGTTTGCTGCTCTCTCATCAGCATTACAGGCAGAGAGAGATAAAATAGCTGTGATAATTGTGGCGATGGAGTGTCACTGACAAATAATATGAGTACAAACCTCATTTTTAGAGACAGATGGAGTACAACTCCTCTGTAATTTCTCTAGAATTATTTTTAGAGTGGGACAGACTGAAAGCCCCTTGGGAAGAAGGGCATCATAGAAGGTGGGAAGGGCTGGGGGCCATAAGAAAACATCAGGACTTTGACGAGTTTATTCCTTATTTAAAGAAAAAAAAAGGGGGAGAGAGAGAGAGAAGAAACCAAAAAGTAAAAGACCTGGCAATCCTAGAAACATGAGCCATTTTCCAGGGAAACTGCTCCCAGAACTGCAGCAGAGTTTAGCGGGTGCAGTGGTGATTGATGGAGCCGCCTGGATCCCGGGATTGTAACTGCAGCTCAGGGCTGTGCATCAATCACTGTGGTGCATTTATGGCCCTTTTATGCCATCCCCCTCCTTTAAACCTAATTTACTGTGCAGATCAGTTGCCAAAGCCCCTTTGGCCCCACCTTCCTGGGCTTTCCTGCTTTGCTTGCAGAGTTTGGGGGTGGCAGAAGCTGCCTGTCCTCTACAAGGACTTGCTTCCAGGCTGGCGTGTCTGCCAGAGGGGTCTGGGCTGTCTGTCTTGTGACTGCCTTTAGCAACTCTGCCGCTCCTTCCCTTGTAGCTGGTGCTTCCTCTAGGGCCAAGCGAGCTCTGCTGACTGGGAGAGTTGGGGAAGGGTCTCCCTTGCTGCAATGGGTGTGAAGCTGCCCTGCTCCCATGTGATGGGAAGATCTCTGGGGTGGGCCATGTCTTGCTCCACAGAAGCACTAATAACACAACCCATGGGTTTGTGCTGGCCCAGGGCCAAACATTGCTGCACTGAAGGTTTTGAATTATTTCTTGGTGAGTTTAGGATGTTGCTCTCCAAGCCATGCCTTGTTTCCTTGGATGGTGAGCACCATGTGGGAGAAGTTTTTAGGCGGGTTTGGTGGGGAGCTTTTCTAAAGGCCGAGTGTGTTTCCAGGTGCTGAGAGGTGGAGGGAATGCATGGAGCCAGGCTGTGCAGAGCAACAATACCCCTCTCCAAATAGTGTCATTTGGGGAAATTAAAATAAGGAATGAGAAGGAAAGGTGCAGTGAATCTTTCTGGCACAGAGACTGAGCATGAGGGAGCAAACATGTTTGCACTATGATATGTAGTAGCTTTTGACAACTGGATGAGATTTTGGCTTGCTTGGGGAGCAGGGGATAGGGAAAGACTAATGAGGAACTGGAATAATTTGGGATGCAAAGCTAAGGACTCCTAGGAGACACAAGAGGAACATATGCATAATCTTAACATCTTTCTTTGTCCCAGATCCCCAAGTCTCCTTTCTGGGAACTTCACAAACTCCTCCTCTGAATGCTGCTGTAACATCCTCCTCTCCACTCCCCTCTTGATGCTCCCTTAGTGCAGCAGCTTTGGGTTTTTGTAAGGGGCTCTGCTCCTCTGCTTGCTTGCTGCTTGTCCAGGTGTGCTGGAGGGGAGGCAGGATTGTGCCTGTGACACAGCCCGGTGCCTGTTGTTTATTCAACTGTGTGTGTGTGAGCTGTGTGGAGCCAGGGTCAGCTCTGTCTTGCTCTGTGGGGTCTGCTGGGGTGCTCTTGGCTGTTTCTGCTCCTTTCTGGAGCCACTCGTGGTGGTGCTGGAAGGGTTCCGCCTGTGATGGATGCCCTTTACCTGGCCTTTACCAATAGATGGTCACCATTGCACCAGTCCTGAGCAGCTCAGCTGGAACCAGTGGGGCTGACTTTTGCTTGCTGGAGGCTATTGCTGTTGCTGGTTGGGCACCTGGTGCAGTATGACTGCTCCTGATTTATCCCTGAGCTTATGGAAAGCTTTACTTGGTAAAGCCACCCTTAGGTAGAGAGATCTATGCCTGTACCTGTGCAACAGCTGGATTGGATGGCAGTGTTGGCAGCAGGGTGTTACAGGGACAGGTGGTGGCAGGTGGAGCACTGGAATGCCTCACACGTCTTGGGCTGATGCCTGCAAGCACAGAGCCTGCAGCCCTGCTCAGGTACTGCCAGCCTCCGCCCATCGCTGCTTAGCCCACACTGCTTTTCTCGTCATACCTTTTATGGGAGTTTTAATAAAGGTTTGGTGCAAGATGCCACTGCCTGACAAATGGGTGAAGAGTGTTTCCAGTACAAAACTGGGTTCCTTATTTATAGTGCAATGTGAGAGTGTAATGTTTGTATTCCACATGGGAAAATTAAGCAGGGATCTTTGTTGGGGGAGAAGGGGGAATGAGGTGCACGGAATGCTTAGTGCAGTGTGGAGCATTGGAGCCTCTTTTTTTTTGTGCTGGGACTGCAAAGTCTTATCCCATGTGTGAGGTACTGGCCAAATGTTCAGCTAAGAACAGCCTGACTTGTGAGGACCTCACAGTCTTGAAGATTTAAAATGATGCTCAGGAGAGCATGTGCTATGGAGAGTGAACAAAGGATCACGGGCAGTGACTGAGGCACCAGGACAGATTTTCCCTTGGCACAAGCAAGTCTGAAGTGCCCAGATGAGCTCTAAAGGCTTTGCTTTTAGAGTTGGATGAGAAGAGGATCATTGCCCTTATCTGTGAGAGCACCAGGTGCTGGTGAGGGCTCTGGCTTACAGGATTTCTGTGGACAGGACACACCTCCATCCCACATGGCCCTTTGTTGAGTTGTCCTTACTCCTCTGTGCCAGGAGACCTCTCTGGTCCTGTAAAGGAGCTGCGTGGGTGACGGGACTTTGAGTACTGGAGCATCCTCCTGGATCTACTCTGTCATTTTGAGGCAGATTCACTGCTTTGGAGGCCTCTGCAGGTAGGAATGAGTTTGCTTTTTTGCACCACTTGTCTTTATTACTGTTACACAAACGCTGTGATCCTCTCCTGGAGTGTCCTCTCTCCATCCTTCATTGAAAGTGGCATGACATGTAGCCAGATATTACGGTATGGGAAGTAACAGAAGAGTGGATTCTTGAAGTGAACAGCAGCACTTTTTAATCATTAGAGAAAGGACGTTAGTGAGTCCTAAACTCTCTCACAGGAGAGCTGCTGTGCCAGAGCAGGCTCTTCCCTAGTTCTGGAGTGCATATTTCCCTGATTCTTGCCTGGGGATCAGTGATGACAACAGGGGACTTCAAGACACCCAGGACCACATTACTCTCGGGTGAGAAATGACTGCACCATGTTGCTGCTGACAGGATTTCTCCTGCCTGACTGCTCAGGCAGGGGCACAACATGCATTTACTCTGAATGCCACTTTTCTTAATTTAACCGAAAGTGTGTTAAGAATGCAAGGAAAACAGTACAGCTATGCCAACATGCTGCTCCTCAGCACTGCTGTGTGTTTAGGATTGGAAAGCTCTGATTTACAGAGCTGAAGATATATTTTCCCATCTTCTTCTTAATTTTTATTTTATTTTGTTGCATTTTTGCAATTATCCACTCTGGGGCAGTTATTTTTCTTTAATATCTAAATCATTTTTAAAGGCAAAGTCATCACTGTTTTGAAACTATGAGTAGGTTTTATTTTTATTATTTTTTTAATACAGCAGTCATAAGCAATTTTAAAGCAGTGCTTTACTGTATAAAACGATCTTTCCTTATGGTTTGATGTTGATGCTGCAGTCTGATTTATTGAAGAGGACTGCAGCAAATGACATAAATACTTAGAAGATAATTGTGTTGGTGATGGACCTCTGCACAGCACATATTTAAAAGACAGGATGCCTCACATTGTCTGCTGCCAAGACTCTCTGGAGTGTACAGGGTACAGGGGTAACTGCATCAGCCTGTAGGGGTTGTGGTCTTCCAGCCTGGATTTGAGTGCTTGACACAAGGTCAGCCTGGCACCAGTTTTAAAGCAGATGGCAAAAGTATTTGGATCCTGTCTACTGAGACAGATCCCAAGGGGCTGTGTGGGTGGCTGTGAGGGTGGCTCAGGCCCAGATGTGGAGAGTTTAGTGAAAGAGAGGGGAAGGGCAGAGCAGTGGGAGCATGGAGGAGCAGCAATAGAATGCCAGGGTCCAGCAGGAGCCAGGGCTGCAGGACCAATCAAGCATGTACAGAGGGGCCCTGGGCTTGATCCCCCACCTCCCCCTCTATGGCCTTCTGCTGCCTCCCATGCAGACACCACCCCAACAAATGTTTTGGTGGGGTGAGCTGCTGCATCATCATTAACATCTGATTTGTGGGGAGATAAATGTGGCTGGCAGCAGTTATCATCTGTGCTAAAAGTAAACACAGATTTTTGGCCAATAATGTAATTGTTGCACTTTCATGCAGTGTAAGTTGTTGCGGAAGCCCTGCTGTCAGTGGCTGTGTGCACCCCTCTGCTCTCACTGTAAGGGTAGGAGGCCAGTTTTATTTTGTCCCTTTAGAGCAGGACTAACACCCGTTCTTTCTGGTTCTCTTATCCTTAATGTACACCAAAATATATTGTGTGGAAGCTGCAGGTTCGAGGGGAAGAGAGAAAACGACATGGTGTGAGGTGGGGGAGGAGAGGGCAGGGGGTAGGAGAACAGGGAGGAGCAGCAGGGAAAGAGATATGATGAAGAGGTATTTAAGCAAGTAGGAAGGTGGCTTTGTGCCTTTGTAGCGTGACTGGAGACATGGTGAGAGGCAGTGCTGCTGTAAGGGGCTGAATTTCACTGGCCCTTGCAAGGTAGGGCTGTCTCAGCCCTGTGGCTGGGAGCTGGCTGTGCACCAGCTCTTAAGGGTTTCCTTGTGCCAGGTGCCCCTGGCCAGGGGTGGGCTTGGTGCTCCATCCCTACTGGAGTTGTTTTCTGTGAGGTTTCTGGAAGCCTCTCTCAAACTGAAAGTTATTTTATTACTTTTTTTTTCTTTCTGGTGGATGAAACGCAGACTGGTGGTGGATGTGATGGTGATGTGTTCGCTTGAAGTTTGCATCAAACCTGTTTGGTCTGGAAATCATAAGTGCAGGATCCTCTCTGGTCTGCTCTCGCCTTCCAAGCTCAGCAGGTTGGAGTGGGGCAAACTGCACTGAGGTAAATTAGAAAAGTTTGAATGATTGCACTCAGCTCAGCATCTCCAGTCCCAGATTCCTGCTGCTCCAGCATCCCCAGAGAGTCCCAGTGCAAGGAAGGAGCTGACCTCTTCCAAGAACTGCAATCCTGCAGCTTTGCTGGCTCTGCCCTCCCATAACTGAGATGAACATCCAGGCACTGCACTGAATATCCATGGAGCTTTGTCTCTCTCAGTCCTGTCTCCTTCAGCTTCTCTGATGTGATGATGAATTTAGCAGAGTTAACCTCCTCTGCCTCAACCCTGTGCACCCCTTGAATGGAAAATATGTGCAAGGAATTGGACATGCTGCTGACATAACCCTGGGCAAAATCTGTTTTATAGCTAAAGGTCATATTTAAAAAAAAAATTATATGTGTATTGAGGCTTCTGCATTGGAAACAGTGAATTTGCATAGGGCAGTAATGGACACTTTCACTATCTTTGTAGAGAATTTTTGCTGTAATTTTTCAGACTCCTACGCTATGATGAGGGGCAGGACTATTAAAACAGAAGGATGAATTCTTGGCTGTCTCCCTATGAGGTACTTCAGGTTCAGTACAAACTGTCTAAGTAATGGGATACCTCACAGCTGCTTCATTTTCCTGACTCGCAATGAGTTGAGACAGCAAATACCTCACCAACCGTGGAGGCTGTGGCAGTCTCATGCAACATATCTAAGGATGATTAATCCTGAGAAATAGCTCGGCCATTTATCTAGCTCAGGTTCCTGTTGCTGTATTGGGTTGTCTGGGCTGTGCAAAATGTAGAGCAAAGGAATTGCAGGCAGGGCAGGATGCTGGTGCTGGTGTCAGCTCATCTCTGCAGACTTGCCCTGGCCTGAACTCGAGAGCAGAAGGGTGCTGGCCAAAGAGCAGGGAACGAGAGTGTTGTAGTGTAAGGGGTGGACATCCTGCCCAGTGTCCTGCCTGAGTCAGAAAACGTCCAGGAGCTGGGGCAAATGGTGGGGAGCAGCCTTGTACCACCATGGGGGAGCTCCTCTCCATCCATCCTCTAACAAACAGTGCCAGGGTGTGTCAGCACATCACTGTTCAGCTCTTCCAAATGTCTGAGTCAGCTCAAGGGGATCATTTAACCCCTATCAGACTGAAGTAAGAGCTGTCGTTCTCTGTTCTGTTTTCTTCTCCTTCTCCTGATTTGGTGCAGCTGGGCTGTCCTTTCTCTTGTCCTGCCCTGCATGTCCACTTGGAAGCACGATTTGGACAGAGGTGATGGATAGTGCTTTCTAAACAAAGCACCCTGAGTCCAGGAAGGTCAGGAGCTTTATCCTGAGGCTGCTGTGCACACCTTGGGTGAACTGGTCACTGCAGCCCTGGCAGGATCCTGCTTTACCCAGCATGGTAAGAAGGTTGCAACACAGGAGATGCTCAGTCCCTTGCTGTGGCTGCTGTGGAGATGGCACATCCTGGAGAATGGCTCACAGAAAGTTGCAGGAGCACCCTGAAAACCAGGGCTGCAGGAGGAGTGAGAGACACTCAGGCATAACTTGTGCTGTCCCCAGATGCTCCAGGTGTTTTTCCCTCTGGTTACACTGTGCACAAGCAGAGGGGACTGATGCCATGGCAGATCTGCCTTTCTCCAGACTCAGGGCAGGTGCTGATCCCTCTGCTCCAGCAGGGTCAGTGCCTGTGGTGCTCCTTTTGGTGTTAAAGCTGAGACAGGGCTCATCACGGGGAGCCTGAGTGCTGCGATCATGGCAGGCAAGGAATGGCTGAGGAAGGGCTGCGTGCTGGGAAAGAAAATAACCACCTCCTGTGCAGCAGCTGCTGTTCTCTTCAGTGTCTGGGTCAGAGGCTGCTCCCCATTGCCATGTAGTGCCGGGGACGTGCTCTCAGCTCCTTGCACTGTGCCCAGCCCTAAGTGCACAGAGGACTGCCACCTTCTGTGCCCTGCTGGGAGGAGAGCACGCTCCGAGAGAGTCCCAGCTTCTCGCTTTATTCTCTTATGTGCCTTGGAGGGGAGCTGTTGACAGACTAAGACTGAGCTGCTAAAGAAAATGACTTCTCCAGGACCTTGCCCTTAACTTAGACTTTCAGGTGGAGGAAATCTATCTGAGTAGAGGCTACTCAGGCTCCTGTTTTGATCTGTTGTGCCAATTCCTCCGCTGATAATTGCTGTTTCTGTGATATGAGAACAGAGAGAAAGCAGAACCACTCCTCTGCTTCCTTCTGCAACCAACTGAAAGCAGAAAAATGCCTCCATCTAATTGCTAGAGATTAGTTTATTCTGGGTTCTTGTGGGATGCTTGTAAGCTTCTGAAGAGCTCCACAAATATTTGTGTGCTCTTAGAGACCGGGAAAGCTTAAAAGGCGGTAAGAGCCAGGGAAAAAAAAGGCATGAAACAAAGCAACCTCAAAGGTGGGAAAATTGTGGAGAGGAGGCTCTGCCACTGGCTGTGTGCTGGAGTATGAAACAGGACAAAGCTACTTTCTCCACAGACTGACACTGTTGCTCCATCATTGGCTTAGCTGGAAGATCCCACAGAAATAATTTGAGTGTTGATAGGAACTAATTGTGCTCTTTTTCTCACCAGTCCACCTAATCTTCTTCATTGATGTTTCTGCAGCCTTTCCCCTTCCCTTTTAAAATTAAGGCTATTGTTTTTCCTGTTGGGGAGCTGCCACTAAAGGAAGCAGTGTTGGAGGCATATAAACTTTTCTCTGTCACTTTCTAAGTTAAAAATACCGACAGTCTTTATGAATGAAAAAGAAAATTCAAAGAAACTTTGAATGCTATCAGAGCTGTTTGGGAGCATTCTAACTAAATGCATTTTGGCAGAATGTGTCAGCTTGTTGAAACTGAAACTCCTCAAGTGCTTATTTTAACAAAACTTGCAATAGCAAGGTGATCTCAGCTCCACGACAAAATTTCTGGCTAGAAGTGGGGGAAAAGGAGTAGGAGTAGCTAATTCCTTGGTGCTGGAGTGTTTGCTTCTGATGGAGGACGTCCTGGCCAGACCAAGCTTTGTGACACTGGGTGCCTTGAGGAACTGGCTTGGTGGTGGGAAGGAAATGTCCCCCTCAGCTGCCATTGAGCCTCAGTGCTGTCTCATGACTTGTCTCTTCTCTTCAGTGTCTGCAGTGTTGTACTGTGATGTAATGCTGCACCGGGATACACAAGTTCCTGGAGTCCCCATGGATCGTGTGGGGGCAGCAATCTGTGGGTCACATGAAGCTGTTTCACAACATGCCAGATCTATGAAAGAAAGATTTTTTTTATTTTATTTTTACTTTTTTTAAGGCCAAACTACTTTCCCTCATGAATGAGGAATGAAAAGGAGGCAGGGGGCAGCTATGGAGAGAATGCACCAGAAAGGCTGTTCTTTCGTTTGGGGTTAAAAGCAGGTTTCTGTGCATTTCAGGCTATAAGCCCTGGTAAGTGCAGCTCTAGGCAGTCTGGAGCTCTGTGACAAGCACTAATTTTGAGAGATTGTTCCTTGCTGATGGACAATTACACACCAATCACAGCAGGAATCTGAGCACGGCTAATGTAAATGGTCTGGCATATTGCTATTCGGGAAGTAATGCTTTTTGATTTGTTAATGTTATATAGCTTTTACCCAGTACAATAAAAGTTCAAATGTTCTCCACAGGTTTCATTATTTCTCAGATTTACTCAGTAAAGGCAGGAATGAAATACATGGGCACCGACGTTGTTTACAATTACAGAAAATTGCCATTTTACTGCAGGTAACCACTCCTGTGCATGCTACCTGTAGTACTTGGAAGAAGGTGGGCTCTTGTCTGGGGCTTGTTCCTGACGGGCCTTGAATTGTTGAATCCTTGTGCTACTGAGTCCCACAAACCAACAGGACCTGCTGATGGCTCACAGCCCAAGGGACCTGCATCTCCAACAGGAAGCTCTTTGTGAACATGATGTCCTTGGGGCCATGAATGCGTCATCATCAGATGGAAGCTGTAGGGTAGGTGGTAGAAAGAGAAATTAATATGTCTGAGACATATATTTTTTTTTCCTGCTAATGTACTGTGGCAATGAGAGGTTCTGGACAAAGGTCGAACTGAGCTGTGTTCGTCTGCCTGTCAGAGTTGAGAGCAGTTTTGACTTTCAGATGTTGCTCTGAGTGTGGATAGTGCCACTTCTCTCAGCAGCACTGCCCAAAGGTCAGTGCCATCTGCCACAAGCACAAAACCTCACACAACTTATGATGCCATGGCTTGGTGCTGTGAATTCCGCTAAAAAGATCTCATTGATATTTGGGACGTATTTGACTTGGAAATCTGCCTGGAAATTGGCCCCTCTTCTCTCCCTCTCTCAGGGATTTGGTGTTTGGATCAAATATCTGAAAGTTTGGTTTGAGTGCTCCAGGGCCTGCTCAAGGAGATGATGATGCTCAGAGGTGTTTGACTGCAGGATTGTGTCTCACTGCAGGATTGTGTCTCAGACACCTCTGGTGACAAGTGCAGGAGAAATGTTGAAGGTGCTTGTGGGTGGCTGCTGTTGCACTATGGTGCCTTGTTCCTGATGTTGCTGTGTCCCAGTAATGGATGAACTGGGATCCAACATCACCACACATGATTAAGTGGGCTAGTCAATAAATCTTTGGCTAGTATGAAGCATCTGACTTCAAGGGAACTTCACTTCCTTGTGCCAAAGAATCCACCCATGAGCGTCCAAATTCATCTGAGAGCAGCTTGTTAGGAGCACCTAGATACTAGAGTAATTGGTGAGCTATAAATACCAAAGGCAGACATAATATTAAACAGGCTGTGTCATCAATTAGCTAATGACAGAAGCATAGAAACATTGGATAAAAATAACCTGTAATAGCACAATACTTTCTTATCACCCCCCTCCTACTCTCCCTCATCCAGAAATGAGCAGCTCTGGGACACCTCATTTTTTACTATTAATAATTTAGGAGCTGTAACATTCTGCAACAAGCAGTGTCTGATCTGCAAAACATTTCACTTTTTCAGATTGCTTTACACTTCCAATCATTTGCAAGAAGTAAAGCTGGCAAAAACAATAGGATCTGATGCATGGGTTTGCTTCAGGTCATGATGTGGAGCCTGTGGCACAGCTTCTGAACGGAATTTGTTTAGTTCAGTGGCATTTTTGTGATGGCAACAGCTGCCCATTGTGTCTCAGGGTGGCACAACAACAAGCACACACAGACACCAGGCATGGAGGGAGATTCCAAAAACTTAACTTCTGGGCTCGGATTTGCAGCTGTGGATCAGTTCCCGCAAATGACTCCCAGATCAATAGAACCTGGACCAACCCCGATGGAGACAATGTGGTGTCAGAGTCTGCCTTGTGCTTTCATTGCACAGCAGAGCCCTGATCCCACGTGGCGCTGTGAGTGGGTAAATGCTGTCATGGATGGCAAATTCTGGCTCCCTGAGGAGCACTGGCAGTAGTGCTCGTGTTTCTCCTTGTTCTCCCCTGGGCAGAGGACGAGGCTGCGTTCCCCACACCAGCCTTGAGCAGCCTCATGGCATTTTCTCGGCCCAAAGAAATGCAAAGGGATTGAGAGGACTGACCTGCCCATCCCTAAGGAGCAAAGCCCCTTTCCCTCTGGATGTGTCTGTTGTAGATGAGCACAAGCTTTGTGAGGCAGGGATATCTGCAGCCACAACTGCATGGCTCTGGTAAGGGCAGAGAGCAGATTTCCTTCACCACTTTTTTCAAAGGTGCCCAGCTTAAAAGTTTGTGGAGGAGGATGCAAACAAGGTGGGGTGCAGACAGACTGGCCCACAGTGTGAGCATGTAGACCTCATCCTTGAAATTTATCAGCCCAAGAGAACTCCTTAGCAAATTTCCAGGAAATAAAACAGAAACACAGAGTGTTCTCCCAAGTCCCTATCCCATCCATTAACACCCTTATCAAGCTTTTTCCTTTTGGAGCGGAGATGTTCTGGATGTGTGAGGCTGTTCTGAGAGCTGGAGTCTGGGAACCTTTTTCTCCCTTCTAAGTTTGTCTCCGTGATTTAATAATTGTTCAAGATCCTTTTTGTAAAGCAGCAAGACAAGTGATGCATGGCGTTGTGTGGATTTTTAGGTGGGTGCAGGGCTGACTGGAAGGCTCCAGGGTCACTCCCTGCCTCTGGAAGCCTGGGTGCTGCTGCATGTCTGGGTCATGGCTGAGCTTGTCCTTGAGCTTCAAATGGAGCCCTGGGCTCACCTTGGTCCCCAGGCAGGGAACACAGGCAGCTTTTGGGGTCTAATTTGGATGATGTTTTATCTGGGATGGTGTGTAGCACAAACAAAAGTGGTTCCTGCTACTCTCTGCTCTGTCCCAGCTATTTTTGTTCTGTTTGCTTGATAGTGCTTGCAGCGACAGTTTAAGATTTGGGCCATGTGGATTAAGCCTTGAAGCAGATTTTGTGAGACACTGGGGATGAGGATTCACAGAGGAAAACTTTCCGCTAATCTTTCCAGTTCCTTTTTAGTCAGAGAGCAGCCATCTCCTTTGCAGGGTGATTCAGAGAGGCTAAATTAAGCTCTTTCTGTGAATCAGCCTCTGGGGCAGCTCGCTCTGCAGTTCCCATCTCCACAACAGCCCCAAGCGCTGCAGCCGGGCCAGGGCCCAGAGTCCAGAGGATTCCTGTGAGGAACAGGGGCCTTGGGGGGCTCCAGCTCCATGGAGCTGCGCCAGTGCCACTGTTAGTGCCACGTGCTGGTGATTTGGAGAATCTGAGATTCCCCAGAAGAGCTGTGATTTGGGGAACCTCCTGACAATCCTGCTTCATATCCAGGAGTCAAGTCAGGAGACCTCTGCATAGCCAGCTGCTTTGTCTGCACACCCCTGCGCTGAGTGACTCAAGAGCCAAAGGTGGCAAGAAGGAGAAATGCTGAACCTGAGCTTGATCAGAGAGGAGAAACAGCCATGACACAGCTTTTGTGTCCACTGAAATTTCCTGTTGTTTTTTAACAAGATTAAATCTGGTTTGTTTCTATCTATTTAAAAAAAATGCATTGTGAATGTTGAAATTCAAACATTTTGACTTTTACAACTTTTTCAGGTTCATTTCCTGTCTTTTTCATCACCCCATTTTCTCTTTTGCAAGTTATGGAGATTAGGAAGGGTTTAATGGGGATATCTTGGAATACTTCAATGTTTGAAAGTGAAAGGAAAATCGCTTGTTTGCTTGCTTCTTTGGGAAGTTCTGTCATTCTTAAGGAAAAAAAACCAAACAGCCAACTCGAAACAACTTTCAAATATTGCACACTAAGCTCTCTGTTTCTACTTTTCCCCTGGCTAAAACACCTGCCTGCGTGCGAGAAGGAATGCCCTTGTCTCATTGTGGGCAGCTTGTGCCTCACTTGACAAGCAGGCTGGAAAAGCTTTTAAAGGCAGGCTCTGGCTACCTTGTGCTGTTGGAATACCCAGGCTTACAGCAAATCAAAGCAGGACAGGGGAAACAATGGTGAATAGGTGCCAGAAAAGAGAGGTGGTGGGCACAGACAATGAGG
This sequence comes from Callaeas wilsoni, assembly GCA_013398955.1. Lineage (NCBI taxonomy): Eukaryota > Metazoa > Chordata > Aves > Passeriformes > Callaeidae > Callaeas > Callaeas wilsoni. The sequence goes on along the minus strand of VWPU01017832.1, from coordinate 71,742 downwards.
GTGAAGGGATGGAGCTGGCCTGGAGGGAAGGCTGGAAGGGAGCGAGGGTGAGAGGTCCTGCCAGGACGTGCTGCTCAGAGCAGTGGGAGCTGCAGCCTGTTCCCAGGAGAGCAGGCGGTGACTCCTCTCACTGCTCCTTCTTCCCACTTCTGCCTTTTGTGAAGCTCTAGAAATTGCAAGCGGGGGTGATTTAGCATGTCACTGCTGAACACGGGAGGCTTTGTGGTAATTAGCTTACTGCTAATTAGGAATATCTTTGGGTATTTCTTTGCAGGAAAGCACTGATCCATTTATAACAAGTCATCACTTGTGAAGCAATTATCTGAAATACGTTTTCCCCTTTCTATATAAAGAATTGTCTTCCTTTTTTTCTCTAATTTTTGTACCAAAACATGTTGAATATGCCTGTCAAAGATGATAGGTCTTTGTAATTTAAATGTTGCGAACATATCTTGTGAAATGTCTCAATAAGTAATTTTATTAGTTAAAAAAACCCCAAAACCAGAAAAACCCCAAAACATAAAAGCTAGGATGACTAACTCCTCAGAGCATAAAAGAGACATTTTATTTTTCTAAAACTGTGAGAAACTTTTGAAATGCGAAGACCTCTGTGCACACACATTTCCATGTAAAATGCCACAACACCCGTGGGTTTTTGCCTTGCGCTTTTTAACTGTTGGCTTCTACGGCTGGCTCCATCCGTGTACACGTGATGGAGGTGACACTGGTCTCACACTGGTGTATGAGGAGTTGCTCTGGAGTGAAACCTGTGACCTTTAGGTGCCCAGCTTGTTTCATGCTATGAATGTTGTGCTGTTAAACTGAGAATGTTTTATATGTAGCCAAAATATAGAGATTGAGCTGATCTCAAAGCTATTTCACATACAGTGAGTAAAAACTACTTAAGTGAACTCTTACAGTGAAGCAAAAGGCTATGGTTGAACCAGGACAGATTTTAAGCAGCAGATTCAGGGTAGCACAGAAAATTGATCTGTGTGAGGAGTGCCTGAGTGTTATTTATTCTCAGATGTATTAGTTACAGTACTTATGTCCTGCTCGCAGAGGTCTCTGCTCTGCAAGGCAGTGTGGTGTGCAGGCACTGCTGCCTCCTTTCCTTGTGTGCTTCTCCACCCTGGCTGCTCGTTGCAGCAGGTTTCTCTTTCTCTGTTTGTTTGTGGGCTGCACAGCACAACTCCCACCCTCTGCAAGCAAAGTGAGCAGGAGGGGATGGGCTCTGCTCGGCTCACACGGGTGTCTCACCTGCTTCCAGCTCTGCACTGGGAACTGCTCGCCGTGACTGGAAGGGATGGAGCTAAATGCCATCTTCTTTTCCAAACCTTTATAACAGTGATGATGGCAAGTTTGACTGAACAAATTAAAAGATGTAAGAGCTCAAAGGGAGAGGAAATATTCTTTGTGTTTATTTTGAAAAATACATACCACTTTTTACAATATTTTCGTGTCTCATTAAGGTCTCTTAAATTTCCTTTCTAGAAACTGTATGATGTGCTACTCACTGCTTAAACTCAAAATGGGATTTTTATCATTGGTGCTATCTGTTTAAAACATGTTTGTCAGTAAATTCCTCTTATTTCCCCTTTTCTACCGACCCCTGGGCTTAAATAGCTCATAAACAACAATGAAATCAACAAAAATTGTTTTGTTATTCAAATGAGACTTCTTTTTCCCACTGCAAATTCCTTTCTCCCCACAAACTATGTTTTTTAACAATAACAACTGCCTAAAGCTCTCTGATTTTTCTTCATAGGCAATCGTTCCGGTCAAAAACAAACAAAATAAGGAGCCTATTAAGCTAGAGCCTCTTTTGCATACACCTGCAATTATTTAGTTATGCATATCAAAATGAATAAGATGTCGCACAACATAATTGGTTAATTTTGATTATGCAGGAGCTCATCTTGCTGCTTTGATACAGGAAGCTTTTGTTTGTCATTGATTAGAAACGGACAGGGTACTTCACAAACACAGGACAGGTACCTGTGAGGCTGGGGAGGCTTTGCCATCTCTCCACAGATACCTTTTGGTACTTTGCTACTTGCTAACCCCATGCCTGTTGCTAGAGACCCTGAGATGTATTCAATCAAGGGCTGGCTCTCATGAAGTACATAGTTTGCCGATGTGTGTGCATATAACAAATATCTAGAAATCTTCATGTGCATTAAAATAATTAACTAAGCCTTACTGTGACTTAGTGAGATATTATCAACATCATTTGACAGATCATTGAAGGAGACATGGAAAGCTCAAGAGATTTGACCAATGTTGACTTGCTCTAGCACCAGACTTGGTGCCACCAATTATGAGAGGGGAGATCCTTGCAGGCAGCACTGAGGGGACCAGGCAGAAGGACTGGCTGCTCTGCTTGCCTGGCCTCTGCAATGGTGCTTTGAGGGATAGGACATAGCACAGAGCTGGTGTTCTCAGAGGGAAGACCCCACTTTGCAGATGCCGTGCTCTGTACCCTGCTTGGGCCCATGGTTGTCATCAGAAGATGAGGTGTGGCACTAGGTGGTGTAAGAGGGGTCCTCAGGTGGTGGTTGCTGGTGGTGGAGGTGGGGAATGCACAGCCTCCATGGGGATGTGGCCATGGGGAGGCTTTGTGCCACAGTCACAGGCAGGGGAGACAGAATGGGTTTCATGGCAGCCAGTAACACAAGCAGGGCCTGAGTCACTATTTTCCGAAAGTTCTGAGAGTTTAAAGTGTCCTCTGGCCAAGGAAATGCTTTTCCTTTCCTTAACTATGTGGGTGACAGATGCTCCTCATGCCATTGTCTGCCCTTCGGAGTGACGTGGCTGCCCCAGCCCTGATGGAAGGGCTGCCCTGAGCTCTCTCTGATCTGCTGCACGGAAAGTCCACCAGCTTGAGCAAATGCAGCCACAAAATAGGCTCAAAGCTCCTCAGGCTGAAGGTCTATGAATTGGAATAAGGAAATCTGTAAAGACCCTTCCTTTGGGACTATGGCACAGGCAGGAGAGCTGGCAGGTGGAAACACTGCCATGGGATAGGAACCTTTTTAATCAGCATGTCTGCCTGCCTTTCTCCTCTGTATCTCCTGTAAGCACCGTAATTGATTTCTCAGCAGTGGAAACCCTTTTGAACTCAAGTTCTTAACATGCCAAAGCAGAGCACAGTATTAGGTAAGTGCTCTTAATTGACCAAACTCTCCATTGGGTTGCTCTGTGAACAGCAATGATTCAGGTCTGCCCATAAAAGCAACACTATTGCCAAGGTGTGGGGTGGGGGAGCCCGACCCCAAACAGAGCTGGGGCGGCTGATGAAAAGGCAGCAATACTAAAACAGACAGTGAAATTGGTGCCTATATCTTGCTGTGTTTGGCAAGTGAATAGAGTTCCCCCTCACAGGCTTGCGTCCTGGGACAGAGTTGTGTGATGGTGTCAGCTGCTGGCTGGTCCAAGTGTGTTATGCTGAGGCCAATCTTTGGGCAAGATTTTGGCTGCTGATGGACAGAGGAACAGGGGACTCCTTTGTACCTGTGTGGAAGGGTTAGAGGCTTGGATTGAACAGATGCTGAGCAGGGAGAGATGAGGTAAGTGATTCACTTTTCCATGCATTTAAACTCTTTTCTCTTTCCTTGTTCTGTTGGGTTGTTGTTGTTTGTTTGTTTGTTTCACAAGAAGAGGGCTCTCCTTGCTCTGTGGACAAATGACTTCAGCGGCACACAAATCCAGGGGCTTTTAGGTGTCTATTGCCAAGGCCTTGCAGAACTGTGTGATGTGAGGACAGGCAAACACACTCCAACAAAACACTGATTTCACCAGTATAGTGATATTACTTCTGTCTTTATATCCCCAGCCCCAATGCATGTTATGAACTAGGACACATGGAAATACTTTTCCCTGGATCCAAAGGGCATGTTTTAGTTAGAAAGAATGTAATGGCATTGCTGAAAGGATAGAGAAAGGGAAATCTTCACCTGACTTCCCATATGTTTTGTCTCAGCTGTGCGAAACAGGAGGCAGTTCTTTTAGTTCGAGTTAATCAGTAAGAAGAAAGCCATCCTCTGGTTGGCAGTGGCGTGAAGGAGGGGCCTGGTTAATGAGAGAGGAGAGGTTTTTGATGACAGCTCAAGGCAACAGCCAAGCCGTGTCATCTTTTGTGTCTTGGTTATTAAAGCCATGTGCAGCAGGTTGTGAGGAGGGTGAACAAAGTTTCAATTGGATGTTGCATCAGCTGCTCTTGAATGTGCACTGAAGAATTTGGGAAACAAGAACTGGGAGAGGGAAGTGAAATTCCCGGTGTGCATGCTGACCTCAGAGCAAAAGCAAAGCGAAAGTGCTTTGAGATTTCTCCATTGACGTTTAGCACAGGCCTGGACCTTGTTACCACTCTCTTTGAGCTATTCTATATAAAGTACCTTGATCTATTTAAGAGATAGGTATTAGCATGATGTGGGCGTTTTTTTATGTCCTCTAATCTTCTGATTCTGAAGCGGAAGATTTGAAGTATAATGTGAGAAGTGGTGCTGCAGGAATTACTCTCATCCTGTATGAATTTGTGGAAGTGAGTATGTCTGGATAGCTGAGCCCTGTGGGTTTCTCCGAAGTGAATTTTTAGGATATCTGAGGTTTTCCCACTGCTCTCTTGTTGTAACCCCATGTTCACCACCTGGTCAATGCAGTGAAAGTTAACGAAGCGAAACTTTTCTTGTAGTTTTGATTGTTGTGCTTACCTGTAAGTTTTGGCCTTTTTGTTTTTCTTTGGCAGGGCTGGAGTGGGGTGTTTAAGATCCAAAAATCTGTTGTAAAGGAGTGTAACAGAAGACAGGCTCTGTCCTGGGAAAGCAGAGTTGGCTGAGAGGCATGAGGGATCACAAACAAATGATCCTTGGGCTTTGCTCCTGGGAGTTAGATGTGTTTTGCAGTTTGCCATGGAGAAATGGTTGTTTTCCCTCTACCTCAGCTGGTCCTACCACTGCTACTGTTCCAGGAGTTGTCCTTACATTTTCTTGAAGGGGCTGGCTGGTCTCCCTAATTGTCACAGAAGGGAAGTGGCACAGCCCATGACTGCTGAAAGAAAAGGTCTCAGCTTGGGCAGTGGAGTTGTGTGGCCTGGGAATGGAACTCTTCAGCTTTATTCCTGCCAGCTGGCATCTTTTCCACTGCTCCTTTTCTCTTTAGTGCCACAAATCCACAAAGCACACCAGCCTGTCCATTTTCCCATAGCCTCTAGAGCCTGGCATGAGCCTGCAAGTTGTAACCATGGCCTGGTGTGGCTGGAGGATGTGAAACCACTTGGACACTGAAGGGCTTTGATGGAGCTCTGAGTCCCTATGCCAAATTCTTGTCCACTGCTTGGTGGCCCTCTAGATTGATTGTAGCATTCAAGGAAGAGGTGGTGAGAGGACAAACAAGCCCAGTGTTTATTCCAGAACTGTACAGAATAGGGCTGGAAGGGACCATGGGGGCCATCTAACTTTCTTGTGCATTACGTTTCGTCTAAAGCTCCAGATATATTTGAGCTGAAACCTAGTCATGTTTGCATAGAAAGAAGCTTGATGAGAGCCAGAATTTCATTGTCTGAAAGTAGGCAGAGACCCAGATCTACTTTGCTGAAAAAGACAAACTATTTTAAAAGATGTTTTTGGAAATCTAGGCAATCTTCTCAGTGTTGTGCAATGTCTCAGTATAAATTCAAAAATCAATTACTTTCTTTTACACTAAACAATGATTAAGCTGTTCAAACCACTTGGCAAACAAACAGCTGCAGCATCCACAGAATGAGAACTTCTGGAAAGGACAACAGTGCTTGGATACTTGTTTTTGATTAAATTAGAATACACATATATTTTCCCCTCCTCCTGTCCTCCACTGCTGAGATGGGTTATGCAGGAAGCTCTGAACTTGTATTTTACATTCTTGTGCCTTCCTCTGAACCCACCAAATATAAATATTTGAAAGTTTGACTTCAACTGTTCCCAGTGGTTTCTAGATTCCCAGATGAAATGCTAAACTGCCTAAAAGAGTCTGAAGATGAAACAAACTCAGAAGTAGCAAAGCAGACCTGAAGATTACATATTTTGGTAATTGATAAAAGCACCACCTTTTCAGACCCTTCATAAAAGAAAGAATCTGTGTATTAAAGCCCCAGATTATCTGGCCAGACTCTGTAGCCATAGAAATCAAAGGCAAACTGACAGTTCTCCTTCTGTTTTCCTTTCCTCTCCAGGTGGTGAACTTCTCTTCAAAAAGTTTTTTTTTTTCCCTATGGGAACCTAGAAGGAAATCCTGGAAAACAGATAGAGGGTAATATTCTTGATTTGCAACAGAAAAAGTGGGGGCAGAAATCAAGGTATTTAGCCCATGTAAGGCTAAGTAATCTGCAGGCGGTGAGGTGATGGTTTGTCAAGACACTGGGAAAGTAGCTCTTAATTCCTCACAGTTTGGCTTGTGTCTCTTTTCCTTGTGCATAAATCAAATCCATCCTCTTTGTAGTGGATCATTTTTTTGAGTGCCATGGTTATATTAATTTTTAACATGCAATATGTTTTCAACCACAGGCTGAATCCGTGCTAAGAGTCAGGGTCTTCTTTAGTCAGGGCATTTTGAAAGCCCTGTTGCTGCACATGATCTCCCTATAGGAGTGTTTGGGAGGAGTTTTCTGTTGTTTCTATGATCTTATTGGTCTGTAGCTGCATGGGATGTCTTGCAGTGGGTCACATAATGCTCTGCATCCAGAGGGGACTGCATCCTTGTGGGATGCTGCTTGGGACAGCTGGGTACCTACACTCCACACACAACAACATGCCTCACTCACAGCCCCTGTTTGTGAGAAATTTCAGGATATCTCTGTGCCTTCTCTGCTCTGGGGCTGGCTAGAGGGCTGTCTGTCCTGTGCAATTCACAGCAACCTTTCTAGCTGACCACAGCTGTGGCAGAGGACTGGGCCACTGTGGGAGACACAGACCCCATGCCACAGCTCAGCACAGCAGTGCCTGATGCCTGCAAAAGGCAAATGTTGTCTGGCTGTGTGTCATGTGATGGTGTATAGCCCCCAAAAGCTTATTCTTTTTGTCAGCTCTTTTTTTCCCTTCTGGGTTTTAACTTTCTGCTGCTACTTAACTTTGTAAAATAATGAATGACAAAAAATATGTTCTTAGAAATTCATGCCTGAGGCTGGGGCTTTTTCTAAGTAGTTTTGACTCTTCAGAGGGAAGCTACTACTAAGCAAAAATTACCATAATTAACTATAGTAAACTGCCTGCCATTTGATGTCTGAGACTTAAAAGCTTCTGTTGGGATCCAGACAGTTTCTGAAAACAAGGCCTCAGTGGCCTAATTAAAAAAGAAAGGGGACAGAGAGAAAGGGGGGAGTAGGAAAGACTGGTGATAAATCTAAATAAATCACAATGAGCTGACAAGAGGAAAGGTAAGTTCAGCCTGGCTTCTTGGTCCAAAAATATAGCCTGGGAAGTCTTGCCCCATCATGCTTTTCCTCTGAAGCAAATGGTCCCCCGTTGCTCTGGATCCACTTCAGTGGAAGGGAATTTTGAATCAGTGTTTCTTTGAGCGGTAAAATATAGACATCCCCTTTAAGACTTCCAGTCTTGGGAAAACACATCAGATTTTGAGTAAGTTCACCCAGAGGCAGCAGCAGCCCTTGTGATGAATGTGGGCAGCACAAATATTTGTATAGCAATTAACTGTGCAGTGCAGTGATAATAACGCAAATATGTTTTTAGTGATAGTGCTTATAGCAGTTTAAATTGGGGCTGTAAATACATGGATTTCCTGGGGAATGGGTATTCATGCCAGCAGAAGTCTCTCTCTGAGCTTGTAAGCTGTTATGCTACTACTGCCTTTGTGGGGCAAGCTGGTTTCAAAGAATCATAGAATATGACAGAAGGTGCAGTGCTGGTCACACAGGGACACCTGCAGAGGTCAGGCATAATGCACCAGAGAAGGCTCTTCCCTTGCTCTTCTGCATGCTCAGAGTGCTTCTCTGCCCAATAAAATGGGAGGAGTGAGCCTGTTCTTTATCATCTTGTGCTGGAAGAAGCCTGGAAAAGGAGTTCATGTGGTCATATTGGTCATGGACAGCGACCTCTGGAAATGACAGTGATGGGCTACTGTTGCTTTCTAGATGCTTTCCAAGGGCTCTGACTGATGCAGTCAGTTTGTGTTGTGATGTTGGAAGGTGCTTTCCTGTAAATACAGAAGCCCGTGGGTCATATCCTTACTCACAGCACCACAGGGCAAATACCAGCCCCATCCTGGTGCATGTCTGTGCCTGGTGGGAAGGATCACTTGGGGCCATGAATTGTAATGTCACTACAGCAACATTTTGCACTGTCCCCGAGGTTGTGGCCAGCTTTCCAGCATGGTGCCCTTGGACAAGCTTTGCTGCTGGGGTATTTGGTGCTGAGATTTGGCAGTGCTGTACAGCTGCAGTACGGGTGCGTGTCTGGCAGTTTTGCAGGCCAAGTGAATCACAATGGGAATTGCTACCAAAACCAAGGGTATTCCATGTCTGAGGACCTTGTGGTACTTGCTCATACTGCTGTGCATGGAGGGAGCACAGGTACACGCTCAGGCTGTGTCCAGGCTGTGTCCAGCCTGGGCTGAGGGTGGTGACCTCTCATGGATGAGTGCAGTGAGCTCTAAAGGGGGATAGCACTACCCAAAGGGGCAGGCAGGACACAGCTGCCCTTCTCAGCTTGTGCACCTTGCACCTGCAGGGTTTGCTGTGACTCTTTCATGTCAAACTTATGAGGGGGAAGCTGACACAGGTGAAATGTGTCTTCCAGGCTGAGCTCTACCTTGAACTCCTCTCACAGCCTCCTTCAGTGCTGCTGCAAGCAGAGATTCCAGGAGGCATGTGGGGCATTTAGAACCTCACAACTTCTGGCTAAAACAAAATAAGGAGCAAAGAAAACTGCTTGAAGGAGTTTGCACTTCTGAAAGAATAATTAAACTTTGCCCTTGGGGAGAAAGGGCACTGGGTTGCAGCTGCCTACTCACTTGGATGAAGGTTAGTTATTTCCCTAAGCCTTTTAATGAAAGGGATTGAGCTCACCTTTCTCAAAGCCCTGATGCAATGATGCTTTTCCTAACTGTCCCTTTTGGCATTTTGGGTGGTGGGAGAAGCAATTTATTTTCCTTCTGATGTTGACTCATCCCCAGTTGTATCTCTCTGATGTACAAGCGAGCTTTTGAGTTTGGCTCCATGAATCCTGCTGTTCTCCCTAAGTTCACAAATAAGGCTGTATCCATGGTAATTCTGTGCTGCTCAGACAAACCATCAATGTGGAAGACTCTTGGCCTAACATCTCTAAAGGGAAAAGCAAAGCTTTCCTTGCTCTGAGAGCTCAAAGCAGAGAAGAAGGAAGGAGCCAAGAAGGGCTTCTGGCCACTGTTTCGTTGTGTCTGCAGGGTCTAGGCCAGCCCTGGTGGGTCAGAGCAGAGGCCTGTGACAACACCATGCTGTCACAGCACAAACTCCTGTACAAGAACAGGATGAGCAAAGAGTGGTCTATTCTCTTCACTGCTACGCTGTGCTTCTGGTGATCTCAGAGACGTCCAGAACCAGATATCGTGTCTCCTCTATTCATCTATGTGCTAAAAGTCCTGGATCATGCCATGTCTCCTTAAAGGCTGCAAAAGTGCAATGTGATTCCACTTACTGAAACAGGATCAGCTTGGCAGTCCTTTCTCATGCCGTTACCATTACAGATGTCATAGCTGCACCCTGCCAAACGTCCTCAAGGCAAACTCCAAGCAGGAATGAGAAAAATCTACTCTTTTGGCCAGTAGAGCCAAGATATCCAGCAATTCGAATAAACTAGACCGGTGAAAATACTATTTCTTGTATCCTATGGACTATAGGAGAGAAATCACCCATTTGTCTAATATAAAGAAGTGTAAAATGAGATGTTCCATGTTTAATGGAGGGTGTAGTTCAGTAGTGCAGCTGAGCTGATCCAATGTCTTCCTGATCCTGAATTTTTTCACTTTCCATTTGTATATCTTTAGTGGTAGAGCTATTGTCAGCTTTGATTTTGGTTTTTTTAGTCAGCTCCTGCTGAGATGGTTTAACTCACTAAGCTGGCACAAAACCAAACTTGCCGAAAAATTTTCCCCCAGGATAGAATAAAGGAAGCATATTCTGTCAGATTAGTGAGCTGAACTGGCTCTGTGGAGGGTCTGACACAAGGACATGGGAGGACAAGGGCATGTGGCCAATAATCAGGTTGGGGGAAGAAAGGAGGAGAGGTAGGAAGACTAAGACTAACTTTTATGATGTTAAAAAAAAAAAATAGTCTTGTATGCAGCTGAAAGATGCCATTAGCTGTGACACCTGGCATTGTGGAGGATTAATCTTGTCCACAGGTTTTCATCCACAGTGGTTGGGTCACACAGACTGTGTTAGATGCAGAGCAAAAGCCCAGCATGAGGACAATGCATTTTCTTTCTGGGAAAGGGATGAGCTTGGAGTTAGGAATGGTTTTGTCTTTCTCCCAGAAAGCCTCTACAAGATTGTTTACATGATTCTGCCTTTAACCTAATTATTCAGCAGAAGCCCCACATGGAGCTGCAGTGTATCCTAGCAGAAGCAGAGGCACTGCAGGGTAGACCTATTTTACCTCCCTAAACAGCATTAGACCTGGCAAAGAAAGCAGCTGTCTGAGCTACAGTTGTTACAAGCTGTTTTCCCACCTCCTACCTACCCTTTGAGATGATAATGTCTGCAAAATGCAGCAGTATATGTACAGTATTCATGTACTATAAATTGTAGCACTTACTGTGAAGTGCACTGTGGAGTTAGAGCTCCCTTTTCTTGTTCTCTGTCTATCTGGGACATGTACTGCCTTTCTTGGTGGAAAGGCAGGGCAGCAGCTTACACCTGCAGCAGCAATTTCTCCCAGGAAGCCAGACACAGGTCTAGATCCAGCTACAAGTGACTTGGTAGCTGGAGAAAGTACTTTGGGGTAGTGGTGGCAACCGCTGGAGGTTTGTGATGGCCCTGGATCCTGGAGATCCAGGGAGGTGTAGAGGCAGAAGAGATTCATTGTACTTGTTGGTAATCCTAGAGTGATTTGGGCATTTTCCCCTAATGATCTTGTTGTTGGAGGGAATTGGATATGGGAAAGGCCATGGTTCTTGCTTTCTCCTACCACTTGCTGGGGACTGAATAAATTTCTGTGGCTTTTCATCTTGCAAGAGTCTCAGGTTGCCCAGCATGTAAGGGGCAGTGTCATGAGCCTGACAGATGTCTGTGTGTGATCTTGCAGGTGAGCTCTTCTGTGGGCCTGTCTGCCAGACCCAAACAGTGCACCCAGAGGTGGAGTGTGGTTACCACAGGCTCCATACACAGGGAATGTTGGAAAAGGGCTCCAGATTGAGCACCTGGACCTGAATAGCCCTCACGTGACTGCTCAGTAGAGCAGTGTCAGGGGTCCCTGCACATGCAGTGCTTACCCTGTGCCCTACTGATATGTCCTGCCCGTGTGCCTCACCTTGGAAGAAGATCTGCCTTGTGCTTCATGCCAGAAAATGCCCAATTGCAGCACTAACGTGACATAAACTGCAGGTTTTTGATGTCAGCTGGCTGAAATTTCACCAAATTTGAAATTTCAGGAGCCAGGTGCTGGGCTGCCTTCTCCACAACACTCTGCCAAAGCACCTGCTTCTGAGCACCATTTCCTTCCTTCCTGAGCATCTCGTGCCAAAGGCCATGCTGTCTGCAGTTCCTGCAGCAGCTCCCTAAGGCACACACTGTGTGTGCGTATGTCCTGACATCTCCTCTTCCTCCTCTTCTAGATTTATGCAAGTCCCTTCTCTTTTCTCACACTGCTCCTCCTTTCAGCAGCTGAAACAGCAGAGTTGAGAGGTTTTTGAACTCTGGCTGAACTGATGGGATCTTTTCTTAATACTCCACATTTCCGCAATTAGTTGTCAGAGTTTTTTTAATCTAATTTTATTTATTTTTAACAGGCAGTGCTCCTAGATTTACTGAGCTGAATGCAATTGCTTAGATTCATTATTCTGTTGCAATAGATCTGCTGGCAAGTTTATTAAGCAATAAGGGGTGAAAGGCAGCAAGTTTCTAGGTGGTTATAATGTGTGTTGTGTGGTGTTGATAAGGCACAAGGTCGAAGGCTCACAACTTTAATCACTAGAGACACACACCCTGGAGAGACGGGATCTGATTGGTATAATGACACAGAAGTGAGTCATGAAAAAGGAACTGCTATCAAAACTACCCATTCCTCTTTGCCTAGACAAACTGATGTTTGGGAGAGATCTTTTGTAGAGTTGCTCTAATGTCACATCTATGGCCATCTTTCCCTCACAGTTTATGGGCCAGGTGTCAACTTGAAATGGAAATCCCCCAAGACAGCACCTTTTATATCTGCTAGCCAGAGAGAGTTTGGGTTTTGTTGATGAAATTCATGCTGAGAGGCTTCCTCTCCTTGCAGAAACCCTGGAGCTTTCTGTGTGTGCAGGGGACTGGTCAGGTGTGGCTGTGGCTTCACCCTGTAGTGCTGTTCTTCTCACCTGCCAAGATCCCACTGGTGTCCTGCATTATTGTAAAGAAGCATCATCATCCTTGGGCCTGGCTGCAGCTGCAGCCATACATTGTGCATAGGGACTCTACTTTCTGTAAGCAAGCAGGTCATGGGATGCTGTCTCTCATTCTTTCCTGTCCTTACATACTGGTGTGAAAGCAAACTTTCGGATGTTTCCTCGCATGTCTACTTTGTCACTGGCCATCACTATGATGTTTGGCAAGTCACACCACTGGTACCAGTTTCCCAGCCTTACACACACCCTGTATATCTGGGCTAATAGTACATCATGACATAATCCAGTAATTCCAGGGTGAAATAACAAATTTTGGAGGATTAGAGTCATATCCTTTAGAAATGCTAAGTGATAATATTGTCTCCCTGTGGAGGCTGTTAGGAATTGTAACATGACATCTGAGGGGAAGCTACCATTATAGCAACACAGAGAAGCCAGATGGGCAAGTGATCCACACAGCTTATGTCAAGAAAACAGGAAGCATCTGTCTCTGTGGGAAATGGAAGAAATAATTAATGGATCCATGTACAGCCTGGGAGATTGATAGCTGTAATTTAGCAGTGGCTGTTCAGCACTTCTATCAGCAATGACAAAGTGGCCTGCAGTGTTACCTGTTTCTTAATCAATCTCTTCATCACAGTATGGAAGGGCGCTGGAGTTACCCTCTGAAGAGAGAGATCTTTTAAAACTAAGCAGCAGTGAAACACAACCATATGGGATACCATATGTGAGGACAACATCTGCAGAGGGCTTAATCTTTTCTTTCTCATATTTTTCCACTTCTCATGTTATTGAATTGTAAAAGGTTATTAAATTAATATGTAGATCAGCTTCACAGCCATAGCTGAAAAGCCTGCTACTGTGAATCAAACTTTTGTGGCAGGGAAACCTGAGCAGCAGAGTCCCATGGTGATGTCAGAGAAGCAGAAGATTGCTGATTTAATGCTCCAGTGTGCAAAGTCTGGCCCTGTGCAGGGGATGGAAGCTGCTGGGGGGCTGTGCATTGCGTGGTTTAATGTTGTGGGGCCACCCAGGTCAGTGTAAATTTCTGGCATTACAGGGCACTGTAAAGTCAAAGTGCTCATCCTTATTTTGTAGTTGTCCATCAGATGACTGGAATAGTCTGAGCCTTTTGTAGGTGGAGTGATGTGACATAGGTTAAAATGCTCAAAAGCCTGCCTGTTACCCCAGCCCTACATCCCAAAAATTTAGTGTGAGAGATCACCTGTGACTGCTGGTGTTGCCAGGTCTATCCAACACCCTGCAGTGCACCAAGCCACCTGCAGCATGCTGCTTGCTCAGAAAACACAGCTCTCAGAAGTTTTCTCCACCTGGGCTGTGGGAGGAAGCAGGTTATGGCAGACCTGGGCGTCAGAAATAAGGAGCTGCAGGTCTGTTCTTCATCCTGGTTCCCTGTGGCAGAGACCTCAGGGAGTTTCCAGTGATTCAATGAAGAGGGGAAGAGCAGGAAGATGAAAGGGCATCTCTAGGAGAGAAGAACCCAATGTCATGGGCACCATTCCCGGGTCCTCATCTGAGGATATTTTATGAATCGGTATTCATTGGTATAAGTGCAAGGTAGTCCTGAAGGCTGACTGGTTCAGACACAACTTAAAAGCCTTGCTGAGGAGTAGCTGTAGTAGAAGCAAGCATGGAGCCTCGGTGTCCAAAATCCAACACCTGTGCTGCAATCCTTGGAGCTGGCTTTGCATCTGGAGAAAATATTTAAATGATGTTCTCAGGTGACTGAGGGGGAGCTGGGCCTGTCCATCTATGAGCTCTGCTTCCTGGTGTGGCGAGTTATATCTGACAGGCGTCATCAGGTTATATCCATTATTGTGTGTGTAAGTCAGCAAATGGAGGGCCTTGCCTTTCACCTGACATGGCCCCAGTTTTGAAATCTAGTGTTGGAGACACACTTATTTTAAGGACAGAAAATTGTGGTTTACTGTTTTATAAGTCTGATTCTGTTTATAGCCCTTTTCTTGTTCTGTTCAACTTAGTGAAAAAGATTTTCATCCGGAGTAAATAATGTAACTGTTCCCTCCAGTGGAACTGTGATGATTCACACCAGCTTGAGTTTGGTTCCACTAACCTTAACTCCTCAATGTGATCAACTCTAACATAATTGCACTCTCATACCCATGTTTCACATCTTTGAGACTACTGCGGCAATTTTATATAACGTGGGAGAAGTTCAAACCTGATAAAACTTCTTTAAAGTCACCCGGCTTCTGCTGGGGATGGAGATGATTTGGATTTGATAAAGCATGATTACAAATGATTCAAACTTCCTGAGCGTGTAGGGTTTTTGGTAACACAGCGGGTACCTGATGGCTCTTTGCTTCAGGAGCCCTGGTGGCACTGGTGGCTTAGTGGGGTGCCCAGGCTTTGGCACCATTACTCCAGTGAGGAGCCCCTCGGGAAGGTTGGGGTGTGGTTCTCTGGGTGAGCTGCCCTGGAGACAGCCAAGCCAAAGGCAGTTTGGAAACAGCCCAACACCTGCATCTTTTCCTTTGGTGTAATTCTTTGGTGCTGTGGTTAAACTGCAAGGATTTCTGTACAGGGGTTGTGCAGAACCACTGACATTCACCTTGTGGCCATCAGAGCGAGACAGCTGGAGCTGACAGAGGGTAATGGAGAAGCACAGTGTTTCCTGGGTGTGGGTTGAACTGCACTGATCAGTTCCTTTTCACTGAATGGCCTGAGTCACTAGACAAGAAGGGATATGAAAGAAGGAGGGAGTCAATTGACAGTATGGCAGTGGATATTTCCTTGCTTTATCATCTGCTTCCTTCATCCACCTCAGGGTCCAGTTGTTCATCACACAGCTCTTTAACTGAGCGCTCTCTCTTGCCACATTCTTTCCTTGATGGCTTTGTTGTACAGTGAGGATGTACAATGAATCTTTCCATGGCTGCTGCAGTGACTCTGGCCAAGAACCCATGCCGTGGCCCTCTCACCTCCAGGAAGGATTACAGTGAGCAAGAAAGAGGCAATGAGCCACAGTAAATTGAGACTGTGATGTACTACAGAGCTCTCTTCTCTAAACGTCCTCCCGTCACTGAGAAAGGCAAAGTGGCTCGGTGATGGATTTCATGGAAAGGGACACCTGAGAGCAACAGCTATTTGAGAAGAGAGGTGTGCTTTATGGAGAGATTATGTTTTTGTTTAAGCTTGCTTGGATGTCAAGATGACAGCTGTGTAGAGATTGTGTGGACAAATGAAGTGAGAGCTAATCCTCGGCAAGAGCAATGCAAGCTTCCCAGGGGGTATGGGTTGGCAGAACTACATGAAATCAGATTTCAGAAATCAGCCATGCTGAAAAGGTATTGACTGAAGATAAAACGCAAGTACTTACCTGCTTGTTTTCTGCAGAGCTTTATTGCTCACTTTTGTTTGGTTTTGCACTAAGTAAAGGGATCTTTGTTTTCTCTCTCAGTCAGGGCTACCCTTTGCAGGCCTACAGAGGTCATCACTCTTTCCTTATACAGGAAAGGCTGAATTACACAGGAGAAGGCAAGGCTTCATTTTCTGAGTGTGCCAACAAACAACATTTTTCATGATTTGGCCATATCTGCTGTGGACTGATGTGACTCCCTTCATCTCTTGAAGGATTTTTTTCCTCATTTCCCATTACGGAGTGAGAGAAGAAATGAGGCCAAAGAAATGATGTGACCAAGTATTGCCTGCTGTACTGTACCTGGCAGTGTAGGGAGATCATCTGGTTCCTCAACCACATTCCTGACCATGGACATATGCTGCAAAGGGAACTTTCTCTGTGGGGGGCAGACTCTTCTGTGCCATGGAAATTCTGAAGGTTTAAGTTGATTTAAATGAAAATCCAAAGGTCAAGAATTTTCCAGAGGACCCCAGGGTGATCTTCTGAGGAACCTTTTCTGTGTCATGGATGACCACAGGCATGTGGAGACTGTGGTTGATAGCCATGGACCACTAAGCTGGCAGAGGCTTAGAATGCAAGATCTGCTGGTATCAGTCCCATCTGGGAGAAGGCAGAGTGGTGGCTCAGAGTGGTATCAGCAAAATCCGGCCACTGGTGGCAAAGCTGGGGAGCGGCTCGAGGTCTTTTCATCCTCTTCCCTGTGCTGCTTGACTCTCCTTTCCCTGGGACCAAACAAGTGCTCATGAGGACTCTATCACAGGGCAGAGTCTTGCTTTGTGTGGGGAGGGAGGGGGGAAGTGTCTATGGCAGCCTGGACCAGGAGACTCCTTGCATCAAGGTTGCTTCACAGTAAGATCTACAGGGCTTTCTGGGGATCCTCTTAGACTGGTAATCCTTCACATGCTCACCTGGGAAGTGCAAGATGCAACCTATGTTTCTGCATTTGTTGATACCCTCTAAATCCCCTCGGAGCTGAGAAGAAGAGGGTGATGACTCCATTTCCCTTGAAGTCGAAGGAAAACTCCTGCTGACCCCAGTAATTACAGATCAGGTACTTCTTTGTTCTGTCTCTGCAATCAGGCCTTCTATCTGCTTTTCCATAAAAAGCACCAACTACCTCAGAAAATCCTATCCCCACTCTTGGCAGCTGGGGTCATGCAGGACTCATTAAAGAAAGTAAATACAGGATGTGGGCATGTCTGGCAGTGACAGCTTTCTAGTGGTGCCAGCAGGCCCTCTGCCAGGTAATGCTGAACTCCCGGTGAGAGCTTCTCAGAGCACCTTTGGGATGTGTACAGAAGAGTTCTGTGGTGAGATGAAATATTTAAAACCACTTTGGGTTGAAGCGAGGTGGGAGAGCAGCAGCCTCTTTAATCTGTGCACAGCTTTAAGACTGCATGTGAATCATTGATGAGGAGGGAAGAGTGGTTCTAAAGCTCTGGCAGGTCGTTAAACCTGGTGATGGACTCATTAAACAGGGAGCTGCATGGAAAGCCCTGGACAAAAGTACTGGAGTATTTCACATCTACTGCCCTGTGGAGTGCCAGCACTTTTTACCTGTGATTTTCAGGGTATTGTTGCAGGGTATTTTATTAATAAAGTCAAATGTCTTAGGTCAGTGGATTGTGTTACATAACAGGAAATGTGCAAAAAGCTTTTTGATCTGTGAGGCAAAAGCATAAGAAGACACAATAGTTGGAATTCAGGACTTGTGGTGTTTCTAAACATCTGATTGCATTGCATAGGGGGATTGGGTAAATCACCACTGCCAAATCTTTTATCTGGGACTTAATTGGGCTGGGGAAGGTGGGGGAGTGTTACAGTGTTAGTGTTCCCATGGCTTCAGTGGAAGAGAAGTAGAAAACCACACTTTGCCAAGCAGTGTTCTCAAATCCATGTGTGTTCACAGTTTCTGCTGGCCTCGGTGCCCACACCATGGTGCTGTTTGACCTCTGCTGTACCTGCTGATCTGTGCCTCAGGCTTTCACTGACCCACCTGCAAAGACTGTACATGCTGCTCAATGGGTTGGATAATTTTCTGGCCATGGCAATGACAAATGCAGTGTCACATGATCTCTTTGAATGGTTTGAATTTTGTTCTCTTTGGAGGGAATTTTGCTTTTCAGCAAAAGTGTGGTAAAGTGTTGGCCATAGACCTGAGTAAACCTGGCCTTGCTTACAGGCCCTGCACTTCATTTCTGATTGTTAAGTACACAGACCTAGATACTTGATTGCGGTCAACTGGTATTGCCCTCTTGGCTTCGATAGGTTTGCAGGATTGGAACAACATCCCTGATTGCTGTATATTTACATAGCTGTGTTCCAAAGCACTGTGCAAATGTCATGCAGAGGAGATGATATCTGCCTTTCTCAGGGGGATGGACATTGTCCCTCAGCTGGCAAGCAATCAGCAAGTGACCTTTTCTGCAGAAAGCTGCAGCTGTCTGCCCTGGCTTCTGTGGCCCTCAGGAGAGAGTGGGAACAGCTGCAAAGGAAAAGAACCTTCAAATTTGCAATGGGGAGGAGGAGCAAGAGGTTAGCAATGTGAAGGATTCTTCTGGATTGAGAGCTCTGAGTTCCTCTTCCTTCTGTCTCTTGGTCTGGAGGAGAATGAAAGGAGCTGGGGGCAACTGAGAGGAAGGACTTGTCCGTTGTGGCAGAGGTGTGGGGATTTCTCACTCAGATGAGGCCTTAAGGCTCAGGTAAGTCCATGGATTTCTTGAAGCCATAGGTGGTGGCGGAGTGCTGAAAGAGCTCCATTCCCTTTGCTGGGTGTGGTAGCTGCATCTTGATGTTTATGGCTTCTTCTTAAACTTGTGTTGGGACATCTTACTTCTAAATGCAATTGCTTCTGGCAGTGTGGAGAGCTGATGCTACTTAATATTGCTTATGAATTCAGAAGAGGAAGTGGAAAAGAATTAAATATGAAGTTGTGCTGCTGCTGCTGCACATAAAGTTATCAAAGATGCTCTAGTTTTGTCCTCAACTAAACAGTAATTGAGTTGTTCCTTTTGCTTTTTATTTTTTGTTCATTTCTTGAAACAAATAAGCTCTTCATTAAATGAGCTATTTCCAGAAATCCTGTAAGCAGTATGCTCATTGGAGGTGGGAAGAGGGGTATGTGTGAGGGTTTGGGAATGCACAATTGGGTATAAGGAGTGCAGTGGGAAAGAACAAATGAATTCTGACACTGTAAGTGAAGATTAAGCAGTGAAGAGAGTGCAGCTTCAGCTGGCAGTCATTGCATGAACAGCTTGGATATTTCAATAATCAGCTTAAAGTTGAGTTTATCAAGCTCTTCAAGGTGTGTGGTTGTAGCTCAAAGCCATTGAAAGTCAAGAGAGATTATGATGGTGTGGAGTAAAAGTGCATTAATGAGATCTCTTCCATCCGTGTGAGGAGGAGACAGAGCTGGTGTTGTCAGGAGCAGTTTTCTGTTGCTTGTGATCCTTAACTCCTGCTCTCAACTAGGAGCAGAGAATGTTGTTTATCTGTAGAAAGCTCAGACACTACCTGAAGCTGAAACACCTCTGGACTCTCCTAGTAGTCTGTGGCTCTCCAGTCCCATGAAAGCATCTGTTTTCTTTTCACTGCAGCTGAACAAAGTGGCCTGCAGTGGACAGACAAAGACAAGAGCTCATCTTTGCCCAGGTGTGCTCAGGCTGGTGAATGTCACTCCCTATAAGTCAGTGGGGCTGCAGAGAATGGCCCGTGTGCCTGTGCTGTCCTGGCCATCAGATGGAAATCTGCACAAGCTTCTTGTTTCAGTGGGGCTGGATTACTGTGTAGTGTGGTTTGCAGTATTTCTACTTGGGCAAGTCCATGGGAAATTGCCTTGAGAAGAACCATCTCCCTTGGGAATCTCTGCCTGGGGATACCCGGAGGCTGTGCTGTCTGTGGCACTCCTCTGCTTCTAATTACAGATGGCAACTCCATTAGATACTGCACTAAGAAATTAATCTTTATTTCCTGCTTAATCAAAAGCATCTTGAGAACAGTTTGTTCCACTTTGGGGCTCTGTGGTATGTGATCCCTCTCTGGATTTCCAGCCCTCTGTAAGGGATTCTGATTTCTCCAGTGTGTAGTCAGTCTTCAGCTGAGATTTTTGGCATCTAGCAAAGGGCAGCCTCTACCTTGGCTACAGTCAACTGTCCCATAAGCAATTACTGCAGCTACTCTCCATTTCAGCACATGGGGAGGTTGAGACTTGACCTAGAAGGAGGAGTGGTGTTTGAGAGCCAAACCTCTGTCATGGCTAAATGCAGTAATGGTGTCAGCAGGGAACATACTTGCCTAGGAGTGTTTTTTGTGTTTATGCTTGCCTTTTTACTCTGTATCGGAGGCTGGTCTGATCCTTCTGCTAGGCAGGTAAAGGTGCGTTAGAAGAACATGTCTTACTGAGAGAGGAGTGAACAGCCAGCCAATCTTCCATCCCATTGTCTCATGAAAGAATAAAATTGTCTGTGTTATGTTTCCTCTCTGGAATGACTTTAGTTGCACTTGCTATTATTCCATAATCATCTCTGTCTTTTTGTCGTACTACTTTCAGCAGATCAATGTAGCAGTCTGTTTTCAAATCCAGCGAGACAGCAGAACATAGAGACAGGTGGAAGGGAAGTTCGGGGGGAAAAACATCCCAAAAGAAGCTACCATTTTTTCCTTGAATCTAAAGGGCTGGAAAAAATGCATTTGAAAAGAATGAAATTACTCAATATAATTTGTGGCTAGAGGATAGGGAAGGATGCATGTGCACTTGCTGAATGTGTACTGGGGAATGGCCTACAAAAGGTTGCTGAGAGCAGAACAGAAAATTAAGAAAAAGGGAAATCGTAAGCTGGAAAGAATAGAAATTGTCCTGATGAAAGATATTTAACAAGCTGTGGATGGTTTCCTCAAGAGAGTGGATAAACTCTCTTGCTGATTTGTTGGGTTTTTTTAAAGTAAACTGGACAAAACAGTAAGAAATATGCTCTAGGAACTAATCTTCTGTCAATTTGATGGATTAATGACCTAATTGGTCCTTTGGTTTCCTTCCATCTCTCATGCCTACTGTTCTGTGCGCAGCAGCTTCTAATCATTAGAAATAAACTAGGTGAAAGGAATATGTTACTGGAAATACTCATTTACTTTCAATGATTTGGTCATTTTCCAGACCTCTTGGTCATGATAAAGCTTTGGTCCTGTAGGAGATAGAATGGGTGTGGGGCTCAGAGGTTGCCAAACTAAAACTTGCTTTTTGTTTTCCCTGTGAGGCCTTGAGTTGTTTCTGTCTCTTGGATAGGATGTTTTTCTGAGACCTGGCTATTCTCTCAAAGCTGTGGCAATTCATTGTCTCTTCTACATCTGTAGGCTGGTCTGTGCCACCTTGCCCTCTCTACAGGTTCCTTGGGGCTTCTCCAGGGCATAAATAGGTAGACAGATGGTTTTTGCACCACGACTCATGGGTCTGGGCTATCTGGTGAGGCAAACCAGATGGGAAGTTATGAAAACATCCTTTTCCCTTTCCCATGTGTTTTCCACCTTCCAAGTTTCCTATCCTGCCTAACTTCCCAAATGTCCCACACAGAGATTGGATACATGATCAGGGAAAGAGGGAGGGCATGATGGCTGTATTTTGGTATTCTTGGTTCCTGGAAATTACTTCCTGTGCATTGGAGGAAACCTCAAGATGGTCAAGATACTTGAGAGACCAGAACCTGCCAGTTCATTGGGAGAACATCAAGGTGGTTGGGGGTAAGCACAGCAAGACACACAGTTGTGACTTCTACTTATCGCATTTCATCCCAGTAACAATGAAGGTACAATTTTTTTCTTCCCTCTCTCCTTGACTATTTACTCTTTCCTTCGTCTTTTTCTGTACTATTTAGAATATGTGGACCATGGCTATATCTACTGTGCTGCTACACTCATGATTTCAAGTACTTGCTCTAGCTTCCTTGTCATCTCTTTCCCTTTGTACATCTGCTGGTAAAACAACCTGGCAATAGATGAAACTTTAAATACATTAGGCATTCATTTACATTTGAAGAGGGAAATAAAATATGCATGACTCACCATAATTCAGATTCACAGACTGTTTCCAGATTACGTTTCTGCAATCAAAATTTGACTTTTTAAAACAGTTTTAATGACTGTAGGTGGTGGTATTTTTTTTCTTTTTTTTTTAAGGTTTAAATGGTGAAGTTCTCAGGGCATTCAATGAGCACTTCCTCATTTGGTAGCAGTGTTCTCTGGATTTCATGATTTCTTTTCAGAGTCTTCAGGTCTGGTAAACTGCGAGCATCATCAGTCCCTCTAACCTTGGGTGGGGTTGTGCAGACTGAGCCTTGGTTGGAATTGTTCCTGGTATTTTTTATGTTCCTGAACTCAGCTCAGTCCTAGCCTTTCTCTTATCTTATTTTCAATGGCTTCTTTTCTCAAACTGCTTACAGGTGTCTGTTCCCTTGGAATGCAGACTGCATTTACTGCTTTCTAATTGGCCAAAACAACCTTGGCAAATACCACTTGAAGCTGCAGCTCCTATAACCCGTTATGTTTTAGCTCTCATTATTTCGGCGTTTGCATTATTTGGTGCTGTTCAATGTTACCCAATTGAAAATTGCCAGAAGGAAATGGCAGTGGAGTGGAACCACTGATCCTCTGTCTATAGTTCAGGCTAATCTTAAAATCATTGGGATAAAGGGCAAAAACTTCATGCTGAAAGGAGATTTCTGCAGACTGTATCCTTTGCTTTCTCAGTGCAATGCAGGATTTCTGCATGTATGGGAAGAGATGTGATTGCGCATGTGAAGACTAGTGCAGATCTTGGAGTACTTTGAGAGAAGCAGCAGTGAAGATTTGTGCTGGAGAGAGATGAAACTGGTGAAGGAGTGATCTGTTAATATCAAATGCCAGAAGATTAGAAAAATAAGTGTCTTCTGAAAACACTCAAAGGGGAATGGCCACTGTGCTGTGTCTGTTTCCTTTGGCCGCTTGCACTTAATGAATGCCCTTGGAATAGCAGCTCTGCTACTGAACTGAAGTGAGTTGTGCACCATGCTGGTTAGCTTTGTGTGCCCTGTGGACAGACAATGAATATGCTAATGCATGATTTATTTGTCAAGCCAGTACAGCCACATTACCTGGCTGAGCCGCACAGTGCACCTGTGGAAGAGAGACTGCATCTCCTCAGGGTACAGTGCTTCTCACCCTGGCCCCTCTGCTTTACTGAGGTGGTGCCAGCTGCTCCTCCTGGAACGGGAAGCATCCTATGTGCTGCTTCTGTGATGCTTGAGAAGAGGGAGAAAAAACTCCCTGTGCTCAGCTGCTGACCAGCAACCAGGATGCAGTGTTATTAGTCGTGGGTGGCCCTGAGCTGAATGCACCTGCTGAATTGGGAATCCAAGGAGGTGACAGAAAGAGTCTCTCTAGGCAATTTTATAGCAATCATTTCCTCAGTAATGTGACTATGGTAATTTTGGAGTTCATATTTTCTTTTAGAAGCTTACACCATGTTTGTGGGTTTTCCTTCTGCATTCTGCTAAGGCCTGACTGAACAGGAATGGGGAAGAGGACATGTAAAGAGGCTGAATCAGAGCTGTGAGCCTAAGAGAGGTGGGACAGTTTGATTTGAAAGTCAGATCATTTTTTCTTTTCCTGTCTTTTGTGTTTTGGTGTTCTCAGCAGCAGCCAAAAGCTGATCTTTTATGCTGGAGCTGGACTCTATTCTGAGCTTTCTACTGCTTCTAGGTCTGTGTGTGGGTGCTGCCTTTTAGAAATGCTTCTGGGACATGGCCAGCTATGGGCTGAGTCTTCAAGCTGTGTAGGATTGTGGTGCAGGGGCAATAGTACATGAGATACACGCAAATGATGTGAGTACCATATGGATAATGGCTATTTATTAATATTCCCTATTCTCTGGCTCACATTTGGCAAACACAGCAGCTGGACTGCCCTATACAGAAATTCTAATGACTTCTTGAAATGGAGACATTCACTTGTTCCGTGAAGAGTTTGTAGAAGGCACATTGCCTGCAAGGGTATGCTGTTTTCCACAGATCCTCATCTCTTGGAGATTTATTTCTATTGTTGTTTCATGTGAGGCTTAGGAAAGCCATGTGTAACCCAGCAGGTGGTTGTCGAATTTATCATGCTGGCAAAGGTGTGGCAGCAGGATAAAAGTCAATAATTATCTTCTCTATTGATTTAATGTAACCTCTGTTCAGCAGAGAGCACAGCTAAATGCAGATATGCAGCTCTTCTTGGCTGTGTGGTCCTTCTATCCCCTAACATGGGTGATAGCGAATAGGAATGTAAATCCTGACTGCCAGGGTGCTTCCTCTTTTGAACCTGTGCCATTGTGTCATGTTCTTGAAAGTCCTTTCACGTGTCCGTTAGAAATCCCAGCTTTGGGAGTTTAGTTCACCTGTAAATGAAGAGATTGCAGGAGAAGGGAATAGCTACAAAATCTCCTTTTTTTGGTGTCCTGAGATCTTCTCTGCTGTGCTCACTCACTACCCAGAGTTAAGTGGTAGACTTGCTCCCAGCTGAGCTGAAGTGGGACAGCACTGCACAGAGCTTTTTAATCAAGCAGATGATCTTGGTATCAGTGTTGGGGTGTTATGTTTTGAGGCTCCTCAGTTTTATTTCCTAATGCCCTTATGATGTCTGTCCCTGCAAAAGTGCTGTGGTGTGTTTGGAAGTGGCACGGTGCTTTTCATGATCTTAAGTGTGCCTATTAAAACAAAAAAAGGCCATATTGAAAATCCATTTTCTCCTTGTAGGTCTTGAGCAATTTTGTAAGATATAATAAGATGAGCAATCTGGTTCTGGCAGTGAAAAGAACAGATGCCAAGCTATAATTTCCCTTACCAGAAAATGCTGTGGAGTCACTTTGTGTTGTAGAAAGAAGAATCTGTGTTATTAATAGAGGACAGTTAAAACTTGGAGTCCTGAGAGCACACACTTCATCTGGTCTGTGCCATATGGAGGATGTAGGCAGGGACACATCCTGGCCAGCCGGGAGAGAGATTACAACATCTTGGAGCGTAAGAGGTTGCCTACACCTTGACTTAGAAGCAGAAACTGCTGGGCAACACATCCGATAACACCAAGGGGTTGTGTTTCTTACAGTAGAACTGTTTCTATTTTTTTTTGAAGGCCAGCCTCCATGGAAAATGGCAGAGCAAAACTGGCATTATCCAGCTGCACTGAACTGGTGACTGTGGGGCCCTTTCCACACTTCTCAGATGAACAGATTCAAGGAATAGAAAAAAAAAGTTTTCAGAATGCTGAAATTTGCCTTTGTGAATATGTACTTTTTCTTAACTCCAGAAATATTCAGGGTGTGTCATTATTCCCACCTCCTTGCCAAGGTCAGAAACCAACAAGCTCCTGGAAAAATACACCTGCCCTCTTATTCCGTGGATACAGATGTGCAGCACTGGTGGTTGGTGCTGAGTCACAGGGGTAAATTCACACCTGAATTTACTATATTTTCATATCCCTGGGCTAGCAAGCCCTAACTTGTTTAAGCAGTTTGCAACTTGTTCCCTATTCTGTCCACCTCTCTTCTTATTATTATTGTGTAAAGTGTTGGGTCACAACTAACCTGTTTTTCTGCAGGCTGTCACAGAGATAACTTTGCACTCTCAGCATCATCAGATTTGTTCATCTCCATTAACAGATGGGCTTATGCTTTTCTTTCCTCTCTTCTTTTAATGTATTTATAGAGCCTCCTTTGTTGCCTTTATGTCCTTGTTAGTTATAATGCAACTTTTGCCTTAGCCTTTCTGATTTATCCCTGCATGCTTATGCTAGTCCTTTGTACTTTGAGTTGCTTGTCCTTGTTCCCACTTTCTATACAGTTGCTTTTTGATTGTTCAGCCTTCAAAGTGCTCCTAATGTAACCATATTGGTTTCAAGCTATGTTCACTAGCTTCGCTCTGTACTAGGATAGGCTGCTATTGTTCTTTTTGTACAGTCCCTTTCAGCACTACCAGATCCCCTGCATTCCTCCCTACCTTAGATTATCATCCCAAGAGACCATCCCTCACAGTTCTGAATGTGTTTAAGTCTGATGCTTTTTTTTTTTTAAGTCCACTGTCCTCATTCTCCCGGACTCTTTCCCTTCCTCTGTTGTCTTATGATCACTTTCATCTGCACTGCTTTCCACCTTTCAGTCCTTAACAGTTTCTCCTCACTGGAATCAAATCTAGATTCCCACTACTTACTGTAGTTTACCTCAGCTTTTAAAACAAAGACTAATCACAAAGAACTTAGACTCTCTGTTTCATATTGTGCTGTTTTCAGTAACCAATGTTCTCCAGAGAAGGTGATATTTCTGCTATTTACCCAGAAAAGACTCATCTACTTGCTTCTCTCTGGATAATTCTCTTCCCACTTTTTCTTGAGCAAGAGGTCTGGAATGGGACATGACATTTCTCCTGTTTCTGAGTTTCAAGCAAGCATTGCTGCCATGAAGTGCAGCACCCCTTCCCTTTTTCTATTGTTATTCCCCCGAAATATGTATTTATAGCTTACCCCTTTTTTTTTCCTGTGTTCTTATTTCTTGTAACATCATTTGAAGTAGGGAAAAATTCTAAAGTTAGAGACCAATTAAGTAAAATCAGAATAGGAACCTTTATAATCTCAAACAGAAATTGATTTTTCCTTCACAGTGGGCTTTGAGCTACTGTGAAACATCTCTGCTCATTATTGGGATCCAATACAAAAGCTGGTGTATTATAGCTTTGCTTTAAATGCTGTCTGCCCTCTCCTTAACAGGCTTTATCAGAGAATGTATTTACTGTGTCATTTGAGGCCTCTCCTCTGATACTACCTACAAATGATAGGATGGGAAGAAGCGGCCTTACGTTGCACAGGTGAAGTTTAGATTGGATATTAGGAAACATTTCTTCACAGAAAGGGTATGGAGCACTGGAAAACGTTGCCCAGGAAAGTGGTTCACCATCTTTGAGGTATTTGGAAGATGTGGTGCTTAGGGATGTTGTTTGGTGGTGGACTTGACAGTGTTAATTTTACAGCTGGATTTGATCTTAAATATCTTTTCCAACCTAAATGATTCTGTGCTTCTACTTGTTTCTTTAGAGCAGAGTTACTTGGCCAGCTAATTCTGGGAATCAAGAGACCACTTTAATTCTCATTTGTCTGTCCCTCACAGGACCTGCAGTCTGGCCTCCCATGACTTTCTGTTAAAATAGTCATTCCCTTTCTCAGAGAAGTTGTATTTGCAAGCTTGCCTGGTCTCAGGTGATATGGATGCCACTTATTTAATAGCAGGAACAGGTAAATGTGGATGTGAAAGGGGACAAGCATTTTCAGTAGAACTGATGCATAGTTAAATGGAGAAACAGTACAGATGCAGAACAATAGTTTTTATTGGACTTAGAACCCTCGGCAGTATTTGATATATCCCTAAGTGCTAGCTGCCGTCACTGGACCTATTAGCTTGATCCCATTACTTTTGAAAGCAAATTTTTCTTTTTTTTTATTTTTCTGAATTCTTAGGCTGCAAGTATTAACTCATTATATCAGATGGTGCTTCAGTCTTGCTGACTTAGGATGGTTTCCAACAAGTTGTTTGCCTAAGGTGAGAAAGAGAAATGATTCTATTATAGGAAGCTTAAGAGAACATTTGCCTTTCATGTGAGTTGATTGATTCAGCTAGTGCAGATCACAGATGGGCAAATGATTTGACTACCAGCTGAGCTGGGATAGGAGTGGTAGATTCAAGTTCCTACTCTGCTCTAGAGTTAGTCCATTGCCAAAATCAGAGGTGTTCAGAAGCCTCACTCTGAAGAGGGGTTGGACATGCAAGTGTTTGATTCAGATACCACAATCTCTGAAGTCCTCTCTTGTTTGAAGGCATATATAAATACCTTTCTCTTGTGTCTGGAGCCTGGAAACTTTAAAGGTTATTTAGCAATAAATGACTGGGACACAGTTTGTCTAGAGAAGAAAGCTCATGCGAGGTACAGGTTATCAACGAATGGAATAAATTAGCCTCCAAACTCGTGTGAATGCCCTCTTTCGGACATGAAGTGGCCTTAGGTTAGAGGAATGAGTGGCAGGGCTTTAAAACTTCCAGGACAATGATATCCATTTGGGAATGTAAGGAACTCTAATTCATGTGTGCTTCCTCCATGCCGCTTGCTAGTCTACCTCATCTTTTTGGAGCATTCTCATGATGAAATGACCCGCAGTTAAGTCTCCGGCAATTACATGAGCATAATCCTCACAAACGGTGGTTTCTTTGACAAACATCGATGGCAACAAATGCAAAACCTGTTCTTCACAACCTTAACTGCTGTCAATATTTCCCATCTCTGGCAGCATTCCTGCCTGAAGTCTTATTCCATCCAGCTGTTCTATTCAACCATCTGTGCCAAGTTTCAAAGAATTCTTTGCATCCTGCCATATCTGTTTGTGTTTTCCACAGAGTCATATTTTGAGGCTCAGGTCCTGTTTCACAGTGACATCCCCGAAGTGCTGCGTACCAAGGCAGACAACTGCAGCAGTGGGTGGCATAGATGTTGAGTTGAAGAGCAAGGCCTGTATATTGGACTGTTCCCAGGGAAAAAATAGCAGGGAATTGGTCTTCATATTGCCTGTTGTACCTTGGTAATTTTTCACCTACACATGAACAGACAGATGAACATTGAGCTCTGAAGGAAATAATTTGTTGCATTAACAGGTAATTATTGGGGAACCCTGTATCATCACATGAAGTATAAGGCTGCTTCTGTGTGCAACAGGAGAACCATCTGTCCTGGGGTCTTTAACCTCTAGACCTGACAGCACAAGGACGAAAACAGAAAAGCCTTCCTGTTAGAGCACAGGGATCAGAGGAGGCCTGTGTAATTACTAGCCATTAAATAAAGTATGCCCCTAAGTCTTCAAATGCCAAGGCACATGTGTAATTAGCTGATAAATTGCAAATGAATAATTAGCCAGCAGCAAAAGCCAGAGGAGCAGAGGGATGCTATTCACTTTCCATTTCTTCTTGCAGGAAAGAGCACTGTGTACATTGCTTACTTTAGTGAAAAGTTGGTTATTGGGTTAAATGGCACAAGGACTATCAGAATTAGGAGACAGCACTTCATAGGATGTCTGGCCCCAGGATTTGCTTTCTTAGGAACCACTGGTGGCATTTATATAATTCAGAGATGAACGGTGGTCGTTCCCTCTGTTATTTCACGTGGGTTGTGTTTGCGCACAGTCTGAGTGATGTGGAGCAGAAGCTGCTGCTGAAGTACCTGGCAGTCGTTCCACCCATGGAAATTAGCAGCCTTGGGATGTTTGTAGGACTGGGTTTTTGGGTCCAGATCTGTAGGATTGAGGCTAAATTTCCAGCTGCCTGGTGCTGGTCCAATGCTGATAGTACAAGGACTACTCTAACATCCTGACTTACCCCCCTTGTGATGATGGCAAGGAACAGACCCTCATTCAGGTCACTGTGCTGAGCTACAGCACATCAGCTGAGCTGCAGTGACTGTCCTTGGAAAAAAGAAAGCAATTAATTTTAATCTCCTTTCTTTGCAGGCTAAACTGTGCTAGATAACCTCACCCATTTTGTGATGAGTTTCCATGGATGTTTACAGTACTTCAGAAATGTCATCAATCAGATGCCTATATGAGCTTCTCCTATTTTCATAGTTACTGAATATTTAAAAATAGTTTCCCTCTAGACACATCGTTATTTCTAGATTTGACAAAAATTGAAATGGAACTAATAGAATCAGACTTAAGAGTTGAAATCATATTTCTTTCAACTAACTCCCCAAATTGGGAGTTTCAATATCAAAGGGTGCATTGAAAGGTGTATTGACTGAGTGCCTGAAAACCTCACCATGTTTAGTAATGTAACTCTGGGTCTAACAGTCTGAAGCAGACTCATTGTACTGTGTTCAAGAAATGGGCTGTTGAATGGAATTACTTGTTTGCTTGCAGTATGTTACTCAGCCTTTAGATGTCTCCTGCTGCTGAAATCAGTTTGGAAAGGGCACTCCGTTGTTATCAAGGAAAAGGGAACGTAAGTTTTGCTGAAGCCTCTTTCTGTTACCTTTAATGGGTGACTTTATATGTGACATTCTTTTTGAGAAAATATCTAATTCCATACACCATGGCAGATAACAAGGGTGGGCAGTGATGCTTATAGCTCCCAAATCCGTTTATGCATTTCTTCCCAAAGCAGCTTTTTTGAACTCTGAAGCTTATGATTTTGTCTAAATACAACATTTCCAGAAAAGTATATATGTATTTCTAAAGTCTGAACACACAGAAATTAGTTTGTGGTCATAGAAGAGCAAAGATGTTTTTAAACATTAGATTAATGTAAGAAGAAATAGCATTGCCATGCTGGAAGTGACTTTAGAAATACTCTTTTATAAGTACATACATAAAAATTATTTCATATGCATAAGCTTTTGCTCTCAAATAATCCTGCAGCGCTTTGCAGATGGATGTACTAACTATAGCCAGTGAAAAATCAAACATTAAAATGCAACCTGAGAACTGCTAAGATTCAGAAAAATTTGCAGATTTTGAGAAAACTGAAGCCTTGCTTGCTCCAGAAATTGTTTTTTAAATGCTGAGTTTTATTTTCTTGTCTCTCTGGTTTGTTTAAAACTGTCCCTTCCAAAGATGCAATCTTTTTTCTTACAAAAATTTTTTGAGAATCCTTTGTGTTTTGCATGGTTTTTTTTCCTTTCCCCTTCCCCAAAATACACTCAAAATGAGCTGATGTAAATCTGATAGTGTTGAATATGGCCATGACTCCACCACATTGCTTTAACTTTGGGAGTCAAGGGTATGAAATAGCAAATCCAAATCAGAGGAAACTTAGGAGAGCTATGATTCAGAGGGTTAAAATCTGTTTGGGAGAAGGCGGCTTATACCCTGCTTCTTTCAATCAATGCACTGCTGTTTTGATTATCAGGATTAATGATCTTGACTTTTAGCTCTCAATCAAAGAACTGTCTGCAGTGCAATTCATTTCTCCTACTGAACAGTTGGTTTAGAAGCCATTAAATAACCTCCAGAATCGCCAGTGTTCCTAGAAGCAGCTATGATTGAAGCTGTGGATAGTTTCTGGTTGGATTTGATTAGGTAGTTTCTTCATCCCCCCTGCACTTGTGGAAAATTCCAAAGCTTTCTGTGTTGAGAACTTTCTGGATATATTGGTGTTGGGATGACCAGTGGAACCTGGTGGAAGGAGCTGTGTGAAATAGGCAGGCAACAAAGCTGCACCCTGCAAATCATTGCAGAGTGTTTGACCAGAGCCTGCAGGGCTGTGAAGAAAACTTCCTCTGAGATGCCAGCCTTCACTGGAAGTATAAAAAGTTGGAAATCTTACAGGAGGAACAGTTCTTTGAAGAATTCTGACCTAACTTTTCAGTCCAAAAGCTTTGGAAGAAGACATGTTTCTAAACAATTTGAAAGACATGATTTTTATCACCCTTAAGAGAAACTAAGATCTATTGGGATTGGTTTAGATCAGAGTGGTCTTTGTTAAACTCCTTGCTGTAAAAGTTTTGTAAGAATATCCTTGGAAAGCCTTTCTGGAGAAAAAGGATTTAAAATATCCAAGAAAATGTAGATATTTGTAAATGAAAAAGTTCCCAAAGACTTTAGATAGCTCACGTGCTTGGACCCTATAAATACACTTTTTATCAAGCCCCTGTTATGGCAGCAGTCCGTCACATATTTCCCTTCATGGATTTCTGAGGCTGTTCTGGAGCTTAGTGGGAACCCATCTGGTGTTTGGATCCCTTCTTAGAAACTGTGGTGACTTGTTTTGTGTTCACAGACTTCTGACTGTTACTAATGGCCAAACAGCAGGGAGGAAAGAGCAGAATGGTGAGGAGAGTGCAGAGGAAAGGTCTTTCACCCCATGTTCCTGAGGTTGTCTCAATTAAGGCATAAAGGGCAAACAGGGTTTTTTTTCCTCTTAGGCACATTGAAAACAACTGCTTGTGTGTGTCAAAAGCATTTCATTCCCTTCGTGGCCTTCTCTGCGTATTGATTTACTCAATTAGTAGTGCATGGCATGTTTTCCTTTTTAACAAAATGATGTGGGACTTTTGACATTTAAAGGATTGGACAATGCACAGGAAACACACAAGCTGTTTGAAACAATCTTTGGTACAGAGATCCCTGGGTCTCTTTTCACCCAATACTTACAGCTTCTACAAAGCACAAAGTACTCCACTTTTCCTGTCTTTCCAAAGTATTTATGGCAATAGAGACTTTGTTACCTGTAATTGCTGAGACCCTTATAATGCCACTGGCTGCAAGAAAAAAAGTGAATTATATAAAGAAAGAAACCAAACCCAAACAACTTCAGTTGTTTTGTTTCTGAAGTGTTGACATAAAATACCAGACATCAAATGGAGTGAAAAAACGTCCCTAATGTCATGTTTTTTGGAAAAGGTATAATGCTCTCTCCCTCTCTGAAAGACAGTTTCTTTTTGGTCACATTCAAAGTTCTGTTTCCTTTGCTCCTGGTAATGGGAGGACGTGCCTGTGAAATGTGTCTGTATGGAACAAGGCTGGAGTTTGAACTGAATATTTTAAGGAGGATAATCAAACATTTGTGCCGCTGTGTTCTTCCCACTCTGCCAGAGGTGAACCAGAGATGCTGCTTGATCAGAGGCTGCGGTCTGGCCTTCTTGCTGGCTCACTGATGGCACAGACATATTGACTCCACTGTACTGTCACTTCGTGCCTCTCGTTTATCTCGCAATGTTGGACTGCAATTGGCCAGTTCTTCAGCCAGAACCCAGAGGAGCTTTCTGGGCTCCTCTGTTTCATTTTCACTGCTCAGAGCTTGAGGTTTTATAGAATTAATATGGCTTCTAACTGGAATGGGCAAAACACTTAAAGAAGCTATAAAAATGGTGGTAACTCATTTTCCCTCTTTACAATGTTTTCCTGCTGTATAGGTTATTCAGTTGGGAGCTCATGTTAGTGGAGGAATGGAACCTGGATATTTCTGCTTGGAAATGGAGGGCTCTCTGTCAGACTAAAGCAAACCTGAAAGGAGCTCTTGGCAATACATGAGGGTTGGGATATTGCTGGCTGTAGGAAACTGTGCTGACACTTGTCAGCTTGGCATAACTCAGTAAGGCTGGCCATGTGCAGTTAAAAGTCTATGTAACTCACTAAGCAAATTTTGCCTCAAGGTTAAATTCCCAAATTCCAGTAGAATTTAAATATATCTTCAGTGACATCTTAGAAAATCCCATCATCAGTGACCTGCTGGGTAGCTTCCTTTTATTGTACATTGTTTTACCTGCCCTTTTGCTTCAATTTTTTAAAATGAAATGGGCCGATGCTCATCGGGAATTAAATGTCTCATTTCTTGATAGAGACATTGAGATCAGTGATTTAAACATTTCCTCTGAAAGAGGTAGGGGGAAATTGCATTTTAAAATTTCATGAAACCAAAAAATACATGTATTACAGGGGTTTAGGGCAATTTGAGTCCTGTAAATCTCATAAAATGCTTACTTATTTCAGGATGTCCATATGTGGATTGCTAGTTCCTGATTTTAGGAAACACTGACTGTTTAGTCAGTGTCTTAGGCCTTAAAGATTGTTTAGGTTAGGTGAGAAAATAGCTGGTGGGACTAAACACTTTCCTGATATAATTGCATTCATCCAGTGAGTTTAGGCAAGCCTTTCTTTCACTTAGTCTGCCCCAAAAGTCCCTTTCTTTTGAAATACGTATTCACTTGTAGAACCTCTCATGCATGCGTAAACAGCCAGTCTAGTTTGAGAGTAATGATTTCCTTATCTTTCACGAAAAAGGAAGTTTCATTGTTCCCTCATTCTACCCAAATGGAAGAAGGCTACCAAACGAATCCCCTGGAAAGGGATGTGAGCACTTACAAATCAGAACAAGGTAGCAGTGAGACAGAGGATCTCAAATATAGGCCTACTTGGACTTTGGGAAGTAGAAAATGAATTCATTTCTAAGGTTTTATGTTTAGGCAGCATATAACCAACATTTTTTCTCTTCACACTCAGAATATTCTGTCTCATCCATTTTTTTTCTGTGCTCTTGCTTTTTGTCACAGTGTGCTGAATAATGTGGTCCCCAGTAGAACATGGGACAGACTTCTATTGTCATATGAGCTGTGAAGGACCCTAGAGATTAAATTATACAGTTAGAGCTGTTACTGACAGCTCATTGATTTCTGACAGCTTTCTCAGGAGAGGAATAAATTTATTGAGATGTATTAAAACCTTCATCCCTACCTTGGAAAGGGGGTCCTCTTATGGCTGCAGAAAGACAGTGCTGAAAAGAGGGTGTACAGTGTCTGAGAGAGATACTTGCCCCAGCTGCCCATCTGATAGTAGCAGAGTTGCCTGGCTGGGTTTCCCTTGTTCTGCTCAAGGGAGTTCTCCTGTGAAGTTGAGTTGAGCAGCCATCAGTGTGAAGAAGGGCTGAAATCCTCTGTCTGCTCCTGCTGAGGTGCTCATAGCAGGACCCAGGTCTGTGTGCAGGATTAAGGTGGCCTTGGGCATCTTACAAGGGGCACAGCCTAAAGAGCTGTAACTTTTTGAGAGTCTCAGGGTCTATCTGATGTATGACATGAGGATACAGCCCACTCACCTGAGGGCATTTCTAGCCTGTTCCAAATGTTCCAAACATGGTAATTTCATACAGAAGCCTGTGAACCTCTTCACCAGAGCAAGTTCTGCTCTAAAAACAAAACTGTCCCCTCTTTAACTGGCAGATCTGACACAACACAGTGACCCTGGTGCTCTTGGGAAGCCTCACTCCATCTTCTGCTAAAGGCGACTATTCACTCACTCTGCAGCATAATTGCCCTATTTCAATGCTAGAGCCACCTTCCCTTGGGACAGGTTTCACCTTTGCTCAGCTGAGCATGTGTAGGAGTGATCCACAGGAGCACATGGAAAGCAATTTAAAGCAGCAAATTCCCTGCTGCTTTCGGAAGCTGTTAAATCAGGCAGCTCAGGAGTGAAGAGAGGGTACAATGCAAAAAAATTCTCCCATTCTGAATAGTTTTTTCTGTTGTGAGCTGACATGGCTATTTTCCTCCAATGCTAAATTCTTCCAGTATAAATTTTTCAACAAGGATTTTCTTTTCTCATAACAGCAGTGGAAGAAAAAAAAAAAACAAGGCTAAGGTGGGAATTTTGATGAATATGCTATGTATTTGTAGTCTGGCATTTCCTCTAACTCAATAGAGCAATAATAAAAAAAATGAGGTGTTTGGATACAGAGAAATAATATTTTTTACTGCTTGTTTGTCACTGATTGATGGAAAGGCTGTGTCTGACTGTTCTGTCTTGAATGACAGAAATAGGTCGTGAGACTGAGTGAAGTTAATAAATGATAAAGGGTACTGGTCCAGATTCTGCCTGTCTCCTACACAACAAGAGTTTTAATTCAGGCAGTGAACATCTCCTCTGATTTGCCTTTGCAGTGGGCTGTGCTGATGTGTGACCTACAGAATGAGGCAGCTCATGCTATAGAAATGAAGGTTTTTGTTCTGGTGCCTCCAGTAATGTCCAGTGGAAGTGGTCCTTAGACACTGCTATGGTGCACTCTTTCCATCTCTTCCAAGTGATTAAAAGCTTCTTCGTTAGTTGAAGGCTTCAGCATCTGTCAGTTTTGGATGGTTTGGTTGAGATTCTGCTTGCCCTTAAGCCTTCATAATATCAAGTTAACCAGACCTGGCTAAAACACCTTCAGATAAAACACTTGGCTTCCTCAGCCTTGTTTTGCTACTTACCCCACGTCCGGTGAAGCCACAGAGCTGATTTTATGCATGACCTGGTGTCACGCTCCTCATGCCTGGTGTGTGTGATTGGTTTGATTTTCTGGGGATGTTGAAATACTTTCACCAACATGAGTTAGCTCCTTCTGATATGCATAACCATTTCTGTTGTGTTTGGAGAAATACCCCAAATAATTTAAGAACAGCCATTCATGAGGGACCAGTTTTGGACTGGTTTTTATTATTTATTTGGGATTAATGGATAGACACAATCTGCAAGTGAATACACCCTGTGCTACTTCTAGGAGTCTGTAGATATAATCTGCTGGATTTCTTGTTTGACCTATTTTACATAAAATACCTGGGCAGTATAACAGATATTAAACCAATAAAGATATGTGCAAATAGAATGCCATAAATTTCTCCCAACTATAATGAAAAAGAGAATATCCTTTCAGATTTTTAATTTTGTGTTTTGCTAGCTGATAGCACTTATTACACAGGTCTCTCTGCTCTAAAATTGGACAGAAAGATATTTTATTTCAATTGACTAATGCTTAAAGTTTCCATTTGTAAAGAGTTCGTTAACAATTTCTTTTAACTAAATGGTTATTAAAATGTTATCTTCCTCTCCATCACCTCAATAGGACCTTCTCCAGAGGTGTGTGTAGCCAGCTGTAACAAGCAGTGTTCATATTTATAGTGGGCCTGTGCTGTTCATGGCTTGTCTATGGTTTGCTAGTGGTTAATGTCCACAACAAAGATATGAAATAAAATGTGACTTCTCTCTTGTGCCTGACAAGTCTGTCGGTGCCCAGTTATGGGGACTCCACTGAACAGTCCACTGTACCCAAGGGTGGCTCAACTGACTTGTTCAGGGGCATGTGCCAACAGTGTAAGAGAGTCAAATCCTTTATTTCCATTTAGGAAGAGACCCCCCTCCTGGATCTCCCTGCTTTTAGATAAGTATGTCACCTGCTGCTGGCAACTGCATTTAAACTGAATTTAAAGCAATACACAGCCAAGCTCAAATCACCAATGATAGTGACAGATAGTCATTCAGCATGCACTGAATGTGATTCTTACCCAATAGGAGTCCCTATGGGGGCAGGGAGTTTCAGCCTGCTGACTGATCCCAGAAATTACAATGGAGTCTTCCCTGACTTCTCCCCATCCTTAATTCACCATTATACTATTTCTTTCCTCTTAGGTAGATCCTGAGTGACTCCAGTCATACATGCCTTTGTTTCTGATTGGTGCAAAAGTCTCTTGCTTTGCTCTGAAAAATGTAGTCAATGAAGTACAGAGCACATGCCAAGTGAGGGTGGTCGTACCCTGGAGGCAGGTAACTTTGGGATGGAGGTGTGGGTGAACCAAGTTTATCTGTGGAGAGCTATTTTGCCACAGTTGCTGGTTCAGCAGCAAGACCTCTCCTATTTCCTTTGGCTGACAGCTGCTGTGTGATTTATCAGCTATGTGATACCATCGGCTTCCCAATCCTGCAGGATTACAGCAGAGTTTAGCTGCTGTGTCTCCACCTGCTCCCACCTTCATTTCATCCCTCTTAGTCTGTACACAAGATTGCAGGCTGTGTTGTGTGTGGAATCATTGTGGAATACATTTTGTAC
The DNA here is from genome assembly GCA_013398955.1 of Callaeas wilsoni. Classification (NCBI taxonomy): domain Eukaryota; kingdom Metazoa; phylum Chordata; class Aves; order Passeriformes; family Callaeidae; genus Callaeas; species Callaeas wilsoni. The sequence continues at coordinate 34,393 of VWPU01017832.1, read as the reverse complement.
GTGCCAACTGCATTCCATCCTATAATTTCTGTACTAACTTTTGTCGGAATGTGAATAATATAACTTCCCAGTTTTCTCTAATTTTACCCACAGTCATCATCCCACACAGGGATAATTGTACTAATTGCCCTTTTTAATATAAAGAAAAGTTAGTTGAGAACTAAGATTGTTATAATAAATTACCTGGAACATTAAATAATTTGTTTCTCACAGAGTTGTTTCTCTCTGTTCTCCTGGTTTCAATCACTAGATGCTCAAGTCCATCAGCATCTTGCAATATAGCAGAGGGATTAGCTTGAAAACTCCTAACTACCTGTCAGTGGAAAGACAGGGACAATATTTAATTTAAGCCCTTCAGTAGCTTATCATTCATCATTGTTTTGATTTTAGATGCCACACTAGTCCAAGATTTTTTTTTCAGTGCTAGAGGGAGTGCTATGAACCAGGCCCACATGACCTGTTTACAGGAAGCCCATGTTACAGCAAGGAGGAAAAACTTGATCTCTCAAGTCCTTGACTGGGCTAATAACTGGGACCCTGCCCCCATTTATGTCAGCAAACAGCTTTGGTTCCTGCTTTCTGTCTTATAGATAAGAAAGAAAGATTCACAAAGGCGAAATAATTGCCCCAAAACACTTGGGACATCAACGGCAGAGCTGGCACCAGCTGCAAGCCACAAAGAGCTTTTGATGCAAGATATTGCCTTGCTGTTTTTAAACATGTTCAGTTAAAACTGTCTGAGCTTTGTGCACCTTTCTCTTTTGTCTCAATTATGTGCAGCTTTCCTCTGTTACCTGCTGCATGAATTGCCAACCTGGCCTCTCCCAGAAGCTGCTCTATCTGGAGGATGAAGCTTTTAAAACAAAACAAAACAACCCACCATCACCACACCATCTACAACAAACCAAAAAAGCCAAAACTCCAAACCGTAAATTCATGTCTGCAATGCCCTTGGAGGCAATACTGCAATGCTAGCTGCCCACTTGCCTTCTAGACTCACAAAACAAGTAGGTTTTTGAGAAGCCCGAGTGTGTTTGTGTGTCCTCATTCCTCACTGTAACAAAACCTCAGGCTATAGTTGCAGCTTTGAGATCAATATCAAAGAAGAAGGTACGTCAAAATATATGAAGACTGCTTTCCAGCATGGCTGACTCTCTTTGTCTCTTCCATCTGTAAGACTGAGGCCAGGGAGAGAAAGGGCTGAATTTTCTGGTGTCTAACAGAAAAACATTTGCCAGGAAGAGACATTAATTTGAGGGTATCTTTTCTATCCAATTACTTGTACTGAAACTCTTTTGAAGAAGTTCATGTCTCTGAAGCCTCCCCTGGTTCATGAAACTGGTTTGAAAATGACCAGTTAATTCAAAAAAAATAGGGTGGGTGGAAGGGGGAGGCATGCCTGAAGAGATTTCCAAATTGTAATGAGCATGTCAGAGGGCATATAGATCTGTGAATTAATACCATTAAACTGTACTGCCTGGAGTAAGATTTGCTGCGGAGATTATGTTCAGAAATAGGAAATTTTCTTCTCCAGATATACAGATATTGGGCTGTGCACTGCGAGTGGAGGTACCGAGGTTTACTGTAGCTGCCTTTGCTTGATGTTTGGGTTACTGCAATGCATTTTCTGCAGAGGTGTTAGAATAAATTAAACTGAATTCCTCAGGGGTTGTGCTTGCTGGGATGACATGAAAGTCAACCCTGGCTGTTGTCCCAGGAGCCGTATGTGGGAGCAGATTTGTCTGTATGATTTTACTGGTTTACTTTGAATTAAGCACTCAAACTAAATTCACTTTGCTAAAAGCAGAATGTGTTGCAGCACTGCTATAACTTGAGAGTTTAAAAAAAAAAAAAAAGGTGATCTCTCAATACTGATTGATTGAGAGGTTCCTTCTCTGCCAGAGGGGTCCTAACTGGACTGTTGGGTGACCTTCTACCCTTGTAGTAATGCACCAGGCAGTATGGACTTTGCTTTGGAAATCAGTTTTCCTTGAAATGGTGGAAAGCTAGGAGATGGAACTGACCTAGTGGAAATGTGTTACATTACTCACATGATTACTCCCTTTCCTTAAAGACAGGGCTTTGCCATGGTCAAAGTACTTTGTTAATTCAACTGAGGCACTGTGTACACGACAAGAGCACTGGCTTTGGTGGTATTTATTGACTGCTCCCAATGTTTGGTGGATGTAATGAAAGTGAAGGCCAGCATCTTCTGAAAATTTGGCCCTGATAGGCTTTGAAGAGGTGCTTGTTTTCAGCACCAGATGTCATTATGAGAATTTAAGGAATCCATATATATTTACTTTACAGCTGACACCCAAGATGGAGCAGGCTGTGCACGTAATCAGCTCATGGGTTTTGAAGAGTTGTTAAAAAAAAAAAGGAAGTCAATGTTTGGTTCTTGGGGTTACTGTATAGGGGAAGAAAAGGACTTCTCACTTGTCTTATTCTGAGAACTGTTTCTCCAAATTCTCAGTGTTTTTCCGTTCCCTGCTCAGTCAGTTGGGAAATGAGTTAAGCTTGTGTTAACTAGTCATCATTTTCAAAAATCTTTTTCTCCTCATCTGTGTTATTTTAATGAAGAGACATTGAATTGTTTCATCATTGCTTTGTAGTGATACAACTGTTAATCAGGTGTTAACCAGGGGAACTAGCTTATCACTTTCCTCACATATCTTTATCTTGCAGGATAAGCAGCCAGATTTGTGTTCTCTGATTGCTCCAAATTTCCTATCTCAGACTTCTCTCCCAGCCAATTTTTTTCTGGTTTTACCGATGTGACTGCTTTTTTTCTTCATTAAATGTGATGTTTAATGGGAGTTCTTTTATTAGTAGTACTGAGAATTGGGCTGCTTTACCCTAGGGTTAGAGACAGAATTCATTAAAAATAAAAAATTAAAAAAAAAAAATCCAAGCAGAAGAAAAGCTACATGTTCACACACAAAGAGCAGAGACAGTTGGCTAACTGGTTTTGCTTGGCACACGGAGTCCTTCTGCCTGCCACCAGTCTGTACTCTGCCTAGAAATAACATTCTCACTCATGTTGCACCCTGATTTGGCTCTGCAGCTCCATTTGGTAAAGAAACTGCTGGAATATCTGACACCACTCTTCAGCCTGGGACATAACACTCCTGTGTGTATTGGCTCTTATTCCCAGCTCTTGCTGGGCCTGGTCTTTGCTGCCAGGCTACACGCTTGTATTGCAACTTGCCACTAACATCTGGTAATAAATATAGAACTTTCTGCTTATTGCCCTTCATATCTAAATATATTCTGAACTGTTTTTCTTCAGTGCACCTCATAATGTCATGCTATAAAAGATGAAGAGGACAAGTTTTAACAATTCCCTGACTTAGAAGTAAAAGGTGATACTTGCAGTGGCGAACAATCCTGACAGTTAAGTTGGTCCTGTTACACTTCCTGATGTGTACCCAATGGATAATAAGGGCCACTGCTCAATGGCCAAAGATGAAACTTTTATGAACATACCCTAGAGATTTGATAGTTTGCAGTTTCCCATAAAGAATGATGTGGATTTTTTTGTGCTAAGCACATGTAGCTTCTGATGCTTTCAGAACAGAGGATTTAATGAGTTATCTCAGCAGCTGAGGGTGTCCAGCCAGAGGAAGCAGGAGGCACAGTAGCAGTGGATTCTGCTGGACCTGGGCACGACACATGGAGGGCAATGGTGCTTCAGATAAAAAGTGGAAGCTTGGGATGAAAAAGCTATCAAGCATCCTGCAGCCTGGCAAGAAATGAGGTGAGTCTACACCTGTAACCACAGCAAAATGGCTGGATCTGCCAGGAAGGTCAGCTGCAATAATATGACATTAAAGAAATCAATGTGACCTTGGCAAGCACATGGCCTGGTCAGACAATATTGATTGACTAATGACATGCGTTGCATAATCCTTTCCTATTTGGGTCTGATGGTTTCTAGACATGATTGATTTAAATGTTTGCAAGGAAGTACATAAGAAACAAAGAACATATATTATTCTGCGAAAGTTGGTTCTTGAAAGTAAAAATGTTTTGGACAGCAGAGGAGAATTCTGTAGCAGGCTGGCAGACCTGTGTATCCTTTTCTTCTTTTTCATCATATTTTGAATATTAATGCTAACTTCTCATAGAATCACAGAAATGTTTGGGTTTGAAAGGACCTTAAAGCCTTCTCTTCTGCAGGCTGAACAGTTGCAGCTCTGTGTCTTCACAGGGAAGGTGCTCCAGCCTTCTGATCATTTTCGTGGTCCTTCTCTGGACTTGTTCCAACATGTCCGTGCTGAGAGCTGGACACAGTACTCCAGGAAGGGTCTCAGACACCAGAAATAAAGGGGCAGAATCACCTTCCTCTTGTGCTCCTCAAGGATGACGAAAGATCCACTCTTCCTTCCCACCATGCATCCACAAAGACTCCAGTTCATTGTCATAGCCTTCTGGTACTAAATACTTAATTTACTTGTATGGCAAAGCACCAGAGAACACAGAAGACCTCAAGGTCTTTGCTAAAATTCTGTATCCATGCAAAAATTGAATGTGCTCAAAGAGCTTCGGAATGAGGACTTTAGACGGGATTTTTTAAGGGGGGGATTCTTTCTGGCAAGAAGCTGAGGAAAGAGTAGAAAATGTAAGAGCTGAAGACTCTAAACCTCAAAGACTTCCTTTTTGTCTAATTCAGCAATCTCTAAGAAGTTTCTGTGTGGATTATTTCAAACATTGTGTGGGGCTTGACCTGACTTAGCAGTTCTACTCCTACTTTATCGCCTTGTACAGTTTGAGGAACATCAACTCGATCCATTTTCTAGAGTATATTTTTCATTCCATAACTACCTGTCAATTTGTTAGTTTTGGATAGTGTTTTCAAGGCAACTCCTAATTCAGACTTGTGCAGCCATTCATCAGGTAAAGGACATGGATGAAAAATCTATATAGAAAATAGCTTAATATCTTCTAGCGGGCTCCTTCCTTTCAGGCACCGTGTGATGGCTCCAGTTCTCATACACATATGGTCTGCACCACTGAATTGCTCAGACTTGTCTCAGGATATACTGAGAATTTTGGGAAGATGGAAAGCAGCTAGTAATGGAATGTAAAATGGAAGCATGTTTATAATTTAGTGTTTTGAGTTTAACCAGAAGTTCAAAAGTCATCCCATGCATTCAGTGCAGAATCAGTCTGCATCTGTAAAAACTGAAGAGCCATTGGTTTCTCAGTTCAAGTCCCAGACAGGGCATTCTTTAACTGTCTGGAACTCCTCAAATAAAATAAGAATAGAAATGTTACGTCTTGGCTTAAAAAATTAATTCAAAATGGTTTTCTATTTGTAAAATATTTAAACATTTGCCTGCAGTCTCAGGAATACAAGCAAAATCGTGCTATCGCATGAAAATCTTATGAACTAGCACAGAAATGGAAGTCTAGATGCAACTGCAGTTTAGTAGATGACTTGTGTACGTAACTGTAAATTATTCTCCAGAAGAATTACTTATTGAGAAATGCTTTCTTTTATGACAATTCCATAATGGGCACATAGGAAAGAAATACATGTCTCTATACACATATGTATAATAACGTTATCATATGAAATATTCTACAGCAGATACTTGAACCTGCCAAAAGCAGACCAGGGCTCTGCTTTCACTGAACCTCTGTGCCTGTCCATCCTCCTGAGTGTCCCTTCATCCTTTCTTCTATCTCTGCTCCTTTGACCAGGACTGTAGCTTGCTACAGACCATGCTTTTGCAATGCATAAATCTTAGTGTCTCTGTGCTATAAGAGAAGACAGTTCATGTTCAGGAAATTGTTCTCTAAGTACTGCCTGCCTGAACCCCTTTGCAAAAGTTTGTTTTTTACTTGACTGGGTTTTTCCAGCTTCTTGCTTGTTTGTTACCTAAATGTGAACACAAGGGAGCACCAGAGGGTTTTTTTAATGGTTTTGTTTTGTTTGTTTTTTTTTAGAAACAGAGAAAAGAAATCACTGAGTGGGTTAGTTCAGGTATGATCTGGATGGGATCTGTGGCTGAGGTGGACAGCCGAAGACTATCCTTCATTATTCTTCGTGGCCAGTCCTCTTCAGAGGACCTGGGCTGTGTTACTTCCCCACCAATGGCCACATCACCCCTGAGGGACATTTCCAGCTGTCACCACCTCCTGTGTTGGCCCGGTGTTGTTTAGCGGTGCCCCAGGGCACATCAGGGGTGTTGTGAGGCTGTTGTGCCATTGTGCTGGTGCCTGTGCACAGCTGCAGGTGCGGGGGCAGAGCGGGAGCCCTTCCCACTGAGATGTGTGCTCACCTTTGCAGCCGAGAGCAGAGGCTGCTGTGGAGCTCTGCAGGGCACAGAGCTGGGTGCATTAACATATTTATGTTGTTCTACAGCCCAAAGAAGTGAAACTATGATGTGTTAAAGCTACTTATCTGTTGCTCATGACTACTGCACTACTTCTGTGTAATCAGCCAGAAAACTATCTTAGGAAGCCCTATTTTGCTTCTTTTGATGTTAAGAAGAAAAATCCCATTTACAGCAGTGGTACAGAAACAGGAAGGAGCAGATGCTGGAAAAAAATTCATTTGAAAATTATCTCGAAGAGGGAGAGAATGTGTAGAAGGGGCTATAGAATAAATTTACCACATTTGATTAGGTATGTGACACGAAAAGATCAGAAAATTAAGAAGCCTTTTAAAAGGGGTTCTTACAGGCCTGTAAACATTGAAAACTAATTTCTGAGGGCAGGGAGTGACATTAAGTAGAAATTTAAAATGTAATGAATCTGGGTCCTCTAGCAGGTGCTGCTGGGAATCTGATGACTCTTCAGTAGTTCTTGTCCACATGAAGGTACCATGGGTGTAATGTCATCTTCCCCCAACACGAGCAGGATTCCTGCATGTTAAGTGGCCAGCAAGCTCCACTAAGCTTTATGGCAGGGTTTGAACCTTCATCCACTGCAGCCTCAGATGGAAGGTTCTGGGAGAGAGGCAGGACATTGCACAGCTCTTGGGGGTGACCATGCAGCTGTTTTCAATTTGTCTCCTAGCGAATTTAAAAGCTTCAGTTGGGTGCTCTGGTTTGGCTGGGATGGTGCAAGGCTGGGAATCCATTGTGTCCCTCTCCTGCCGTGCAATCTCATGCAGTCTGCAGGCAGTCACCCCCAGCTTTATTGTTCAGCATGATGCCATATGACCTGGAACATCCCTTTGTCCAGCTGGGGTCAGCTGTCTTGGCTGTGCCCCCTCCCAGCTTGTTGTGCACCCCCAGCCTTCTTGCTGGCCAGGCAGCAAAGAATATGAAAAGTCCTTGACTTAGCGTAAGTGCTGCTCAGCAACAGCTAAAACATCAGCAGGTTACCAACATTATTGTCATCCTAAATCCAAAACACAGCGCCATACCAGCTAATCGGAAGAAAATTAACTCTATCCCAGCTGAAGAAAGGATAAGCAGTGCCAAAGGCACTGATAAGTGCAGAATGAAGTGACTACTCTTAGCCAGTTTAGAGCAGCTTGCACAGCATGCTGGGTTCACAATAACACTCTGGCCTGCTGCAAGCTTGAGAGAGGCATTAACTTTTTACTGTGTGAGTGTTGTGCCCTTTCCTCATCTGCCTGCTCCTGGGAGCAAGGGGCAGCCCAGCTGCGTTTCTTTCCCTGTCTATATTGACTTACCGTTAACATTTCTCAAAGCTTTTAAAATACAAGTAAAAAACTACTGGCCCCTTTGGGAATACATCTGATTTTTCAGGTTTTATCTTTATCATTGATCCCTTTCCAGTTACTTCAGCCAAAGGTGAGGAAGTGATGTGTGAATGATGGAGCATCTCTTTTTGTAACTGGGCTGTGTGTAAGGGTCGGCTGTTAAGCTGAGAGTCTTACAGAAGCCCCAGAAATAGGTACTTTCTGCTTTTGTGCAGCCAAGACAATTACACCAGGGAGAACACTACAATGCACTGAATTCTCATTTTTGCTCTTATACTTTTTTCTATTCCCCTCTTGCTCCCCAGAGGGTAAACTGGACAAAGACTACATCAGGGATGTATCCTGTGAGGTCAAACCCATTGCAGACATTTAGCGTGGCTTCCACAGGAAGAATTGCTCAACTCCAGTTGCAAGAAAATGTCGATAAATGATTCCTGTACAGAGTTTACTTTTAAAAGCATTTGAAATTAGTTCTGAGCTGACTTGAAGTAGAGCATACAAGAGGAGAATAACTGACCTGTAGTTTCGTCTGAGAGGGGTCTTCAGGTCATCATGACATAGCAACTGGGCCTATATTTAAGTGGCGAACACTAAGAGAAAAGAGAAAGCTTCCTATCCTTTGTTGTCAGTGATGCTCTAGCATTGCTTGTAGTTATTCTGTTGCTCTATTAGTTGTAAATTGGGCTGATAAAAGGTCCAGTATTTTGGTGGACCAATTGGTGGGAGAAATGCATCTTTCATGGTGGAGGCCAAAGAAGAAATGAAAGTTTTTCCAGAAATTTGCAGGAAATATTTCCAGGACATTATAATGTCATCTAGCATAATGCGCTTGCTAATTCAGAGAAAGGAGACACAAATAAATGTGCAAGAAGGTTACAGTTAGGTGAGAAGTTCCAGGTTTGTTTCCTTGGTTAACCAGGTGCCACACTGGACAATGTTTTGCATAAAACTATGATTTCAAACCTAGGAAACACAACTGCCAGACTTCTGAGCACTAGGGAGAGAAGAGGATGTGTGTAGCTGATCTGCCATCCTGCTGAGGCCAACCTTCATTAGCAAATTTATTCTTTGGGGGAAGGATGTAAATAAGCTGTTTTTTCTGGATGCTCAGCACCACGAGTTCAGCTTCTCTCTCATACACAGGAGATGGGGGGTTTGGCCTTCAAGTACTCAAGGAAAAATCATGCACTTGGGATAACATGACATCGCTTTGGACGGAAGGACTTTTTTCCCACCTACCCAGCAAAGTCCAGCTTAGACTGAACAGTCTGATTTTCCAGTGCTTTTTCATTGCTCTTTAGGCAGTAGTTATTAATGTGGGTGCTGTATGATCATCTGCCTTGTAAAAAATTCTCTGATGTGGGTATGAGGCGTTAGTCAAACAGAAAGATGTCTGGGAATTTTAGGCAACCTGTGAAACTGCATCTGTGGTTCTGGTCCATTGTCTTGAACAGCAAAACTGGATGCTGGGATTTCTGCCCTCTTTCCCCTGGCAAAAGGGACATTTTAAATTAGAATAATTTACTTTTCCAGTTTCCAAAAGACCCTCACAAACCTTACTAGCAGGCCTGAGAAGAAGGTGAACCTCCTCACAAACTGGAAGACGCAGAATTGGTGGGAGAAAGAGAGGAATATTTTAAGCTGGCGGCAATGCCAAAGATGTGATGCTACATCCCAGTGTCTCCACAGAGTCTGTGGAGAGACATAGATGCTTCAAGAGATGCTTTAATTCAGAGCCTTCAGTGGATATCAGCAGAATGTCAGCCCAAATGAGTCTCTGACTCATTCCTGGTTTTTCAATGTTTGCCTGGTTCTCTACGTGCCCTTTAGCTTGACTGTGCTTGAAGATGTAATTTGATTGCCAGGGCCACCTCCAATCCCTCCTTTCTCCTCTGTGTGTGTGGTGTTCTTCCACCCTGATTTGTTCCTCCCACCCAGCCTTTGTATAGAGCAACCTCCAACACAAAGTGCCCAAAAAAGGATTGTGCAGTTGTGAGGTGCTTGTCACCATTACACCTCATCACAGCAGGGAGGTGACTCAGCTGCCACCCTACATGGCTGGGATGTGTCACTGAGTGAACAACGATATTTTAAAGTGGTTGGAAGTGGAGTAAAGGAGGGAGGAGGAATTGGGCTATGAGAGGACATTGGGGAACATCAATATTTCCAATAATCTGAAGCTTTTAGTATAAGAAATGTGCAATTGAGAAGTATAGTATTGTCACCTGAGCACACTGTGATTTGTTCTATTATTTTTTTTCTTTATGGTAAAGGGAAGACTGGTCTAGTGCTTAGAAGTTTTGCATATGAACTGAGTAATTTAAATTCAACGCCCTGTTCTGCAGCAAATTTCTTTGATTTCTTTTACCCCAGCTCTAAAGCAAGGTCGAAAATAGTGCTCCACTTGTGAGACCATGGGGAGATTTCAGTCACAGTCTATATACATTGTTGTCATGGAGTAGATCTATTTGATGGACCCCTCCAGTGCATCAGTTTATGCAGCATTGGGAGCTCTTTTGATGGGTAAAACCATGAAAGTACAAAACTTTATTTTAGCTGTTATGGAGGACAAAATGGATTCACTACTTTTGGTGGCAGAGCTTGGACTAAAAATAAATCAACTGTTTTTAAAAGGTATATAGACAAATGGGTGTCAAGGCTGTCATGGAAATTAACATATGGAGGCAGCTTTTCCTGAAAGGACAGGGTCCATGCATCCTTCAGATACTAGAAATGGTGAAATAGGAGTTGTTAAAACCCAAGAAATTAGTCTGGGGTTTTGGGGAGAGATGCTTTATAAGCATGTGAGCTTTTCACTTCAGTGGATAAACCTCATATTTATTCTTTGCAGCAATGGATAGCTTCATGAACAGCTAAAGGAGGAACAACTAGGGTATAAACTGGGGTTCAATCCACCACAGACTTCCTTTGCTACTGTGTAGAAGTTACTTAGGTGCAACGAGCCTTGGTTTATTTGTAAATTGGGAAAAATATCCTTATCCTGCCTCACAGTAGTCCTTGGTCCTAATGTTAATTTATCAATTTTTTAATAGACCATTTATGTGCCATCCTGATGTCTGCAACTCTAGAGCCTCATTTGGATACAGCTTAAAACAAACTTTCCTGTTGCTTCAGAGATATTATGGGATCATTTGGAGGTGTTAGACATGAAGTCCTGGCTGGAGTCCAATTGTAGTTCCAGGCTGTTTACCAGAGAATCTCCTTTGTGTGTTCAGGAGGACATGCTCTTGTCTGTTATGCGTGTCTGTTGTGGGCTGTTAAAACAGCTGACACGTATCACCCCAGAGGAGCTGCATGCTATAATTGGTAAATCTCTGTTTACTCTAAACCAGTGCATGGCATTTAAGTGTTTTGAGATTCCTTTGGGGAGAAGGAAACTTACATAACAGGATGAAAGAGCATTCGGTTTAGATGGGAAGAGCCTAGATATGTTCCTTCTTTGGTAGAGCTGTAATTCCATATCCAGTGCTTAATGTACAGGTGATAATGATAAATGTTGGAAGAATATTGTTGTTGAACAAATCTTTCAAACCAGCAGATGGAAACATGGATTCATTTGGTCTTTAGGAGTACAGAAACATGAAAGAAAATTTGTGGAATGAATTTTCTGTGTCAAGAAGTCCAGGTCGGTGCTGTCAAAGACATTAACTGTTTTACTAACTGATTAAACTGACTTTAAAACAAGCTAGGAATCACTGCTGCCAAAAAGTTGTTTGATAGTCCAACATTTGTGATTAGAAATCATTGTACATTCCCCAGCTAAATTGTCAGTGCATGTTAATTCTTTCCTTAGTGATAATTACTGAAGATTTATACGGACAATGATCATTTTCGCTTTCGCTTTTGTTTTTATAATCGAGGTTCCACTTGTGGGATGGTTTTTTTCACTTCTTGATCACACTGTTAGCCCTATTTCACACCACTTCTGATCTTAGTAGCTCTTTGTGACTGAAGGTGATAGAACTGTCTGCTTTATCCCAGCAGACTTCTTGTAATGGTCTAACAGTTCTGTCTTACTGGAAAGAAGGCACCTCATGTATTAAAAAGCTGTTTTTCCCCCCATTCCTCCATTTTGTTGGTGTCATGTCCTGAACAACTAATACAACATGTTCTATCTTTTCTTTTGATTAGATCCTGCCTTAAAGCCACAATTCTTATTAGTCTTTAACTTCATGCTTTGACTGTGATCCTTCAGTGCATTCACTATGATTCCTTCATTCTTGCCTTTGGCCAATTTCTGTCACTTTTTAAGTTTAATTTTGTAAGTGGAAAGGCAGAGCAAGACTGCTCCTTATGGGAATTTACTAGTAAATTCCCATGTCAATGAGAGTTTTATTTTTCAGTGGGAAAAGAAGGCAGTTTCAGTTGTGGTGAAAAAAAAAAGCAGAAAAAGTTATTCTGGTAATTGTTGAGGAAGATTGACATTGAGGTGCAATAATATGTAGTCCCCAGTACACCTTGTAGAATCAAAAAACTTCTTAAGGTGTGCATGTGTTGTCAAATTGCCTCAACACCAAACCTGAGTTTCTAGTTATGTATGACACAGTAATAAAGATGTGTCTGGGAGAGGAACTCGGGTGCTTTTAGGTTAATATAGATCCAAGTCCACACAGCATGCTGTCAGACTTCAGTGGCTGCTAGTCAAAGTTCTCTGAAGGAAAACCTTTTTGCTGAATGGTTATTGACTTCAAATTTGCTTGTGAAATTTTTAGTAGCTTCTAAAAAGCATAAACACAAGGCTGCTTTTCATAAAAGCTTTTTAAGTAAGTTCTCATTATCTTATGAAAAATATGTTCTTTTAAACCCTCTGACAGGGCTGGGAGGAATGAGCAACTTGCATACTTTTCCAAGTCTTTGCATAAGTAGGAGCAGATAGCAAGAAGTGGGGGGAGAAATGGAGCACTTAGAAAAACTTGTAAAATAATTGCCATTATTAAACATGCATAGTTTAGTTTTGAATCTTCTTTATGGGAAAAACAAACTGCCTGCCGATTGTTACAAATATGAAGTGAAAATACGCATTTTATTTAAAAGTTTGAAAATACTTTTTCCTCAAATTAGCTCTATTTTTAACCAAAATTTCATATAAAAAGGTGAAAATGTGGCAATTTAGCTTCTGCAAGTTAACAACACAGTGTGAGTTAGCAGGAAGCATGAAGTGCAGAGAGCCCTGAGCAGCAGCTACCAGAGCCTGCTTGGGAAGATGAAAAACCACGATAGAGCCTGAAATCTGAGTAGTCTCCCAGATGGGGCAAGGAAAATGGTGCTTGCAGAGTCTCCTGCCTTCTGTTGCTGTCCCAGCTCCGTCTGGCTGTGGTTTTGTGCCAGCTGTGATGGAGGCGCTTGTAGCATGGGAATCTTTGGAGCTGGAGGAGGCTGGCTGGCATAGAGGAAATGGTGCGCTTTTACCCTCGACTTGATCCACAACCAGTTTTAAACTGCATGGCAAGCAAATGCCAGCAAATCTAATAGGCACATTAATTGAAATCATTAATAATTACGTAAATTATTAATTTTCCTCCTTTAGACTTTTCAGCAGACTATAATGCTGGTTGTTAACCTCAGAAAAAGGTGGGAAATGACATAAATCCTGGTCCTAGAGTCTCTGCTTTCTTTGTAGATCTACCATCTCTCCAGCCTTTGCTGATGCCTGACAGCAAGCCACAGAGCTGCATGCTTGTAGCAGATGCCTGCTAGCTTCTGGCAAGGGAAGGCAGCTGGAGGCTTGGAGTTACCATTTAGTGTTAGACCCATAGACTGTAATTCTCTGCCTTTGAACATGTGAGCAGGCTTACTTGGTTCTTGTCATATTCCCTTTCCCTCCTTACCTAGGGAGGCTGTAACATCCTCCTAAGATGCAGCTTATGAAAATGCTATTACAGAAATAGTTCTTAGGGTGGCTGGAAAGCCAGCCCAGGATCCCCATCTGGCTGCTGCTAGAATCTGCCTTCCCTGCTGCCACAGGCTCTGGGAGCTGCTGACTTAGACCTGACACGGAGATGCAAAGCTCCTCACATACCCTGCCTCTACAGTGTGTGCTCCTCAGTTTGCCTGCTTACTCTGATTGTGCTCCAGGGATCACTGTCAAAGGGGTCGAACTGAGGAGTGTGATCCTCCCGCCACAGTCCTGACAGTACTGAAGTCGGATCAGAAATCAGTCTGTAGAGCTCAGCATTTAAGACTGGAGGTTTGTGTTTGGATAGATGGGAATTCATCTCTCTTTCTGGCCTGAGGAAAGAGGTTAACTCTTGTTCTTTGTGATCAGGTATCAGACATATGGGCTAGTGGAAAGGAGCATTGCTGACCCTGACCTTGGTGTTGGGAAATGTTGTGGAGCAGTGACATCACACAGCACGTATGGGACAACCACAGGGTCAGCCCCAGCCAGCATGGGGTTGGGAAATGCAGGCCCTGCTTGACCAACCTGTTCTCCTGTCACAACGTGACCTGCCTAGTGGATGATGGAAGGGCTGCAGATGTGTCTGCCTGCACTTTAGTAGAGCATTTGACACTGTCTCCCACAGCATTCTCCTGGAGAAACTGTCTGCAGATGGATTGGGTGGGAGTACACGTCACTGGATAATAAACTGCCTGTGTGGCTAGGCCCAGGGCGTGGTGGTGAATGGTGCTGCACCCAGTGGGCAGCCAGTCACTACCAGTGCCCTCCAGGGCTTAGCACTGGGGCCAGTCCTGCTCAATATCCTTTTCAATGATCTGGATGAGGGGACTGAGTGCAGTCTTATCAAGTTTACAGACAACACTAGATTGGGCAGGAGTGTTGTTCTGCTGGGGAGTAGGAAGGTGGAGGGATCTGGACATGCTGGATTGAAATGCCTGTTGTATGAGGTTCAGTCAGGTGGACTGCCAGGTCCTGCGCTTCAGTCACAACAACTCCACACGATTCTGTGAAGACTGTGATGTGTAATGCTTATTCTTGACTTGATGTGCTGGTTTGTGTGCTATGCTAATATGGAGCTCTTTAAGCATGAATGCATGAGACAGGCTCTCAGGTAGTTTGCACTGTCTGATACCTGCTGCTCCTTCTGTGCACAATATAAAATCTGCATTTGCTCTCCAGCTCTTTTAAGACAGTGCTGGTTTGATGGCTACAAATTATTCATTTCTCTTCCTACCCTTTGTACGGTCTGCTTAGTATGAAAACAGGTCTTGGCAGTGACAGTCTCTGCATCGCATCCAATATCACAGAGCCCCAGGTGTGATGTGATCTTTAAGTGCATTTTCAGTACCTCTGTAAGGAGTTCTTGCCAGAGTACTAAACCAAATCCTGTTGATGTGGGTGTATTTGTATTACAACGAAGTTCTCCCTCTTCTACTCTCTCAACTTGGTTTCCTATTTCCCAAACCCAGTGCTGACATCAGGTATATGTATCTCGTCACATGGACAATGGCTCCTTCTCTAAGCTGAACTATTCCCATCTCAAAAGAATAGAGAATTTTGTGACTTACCCTAGGGCACTGCGGTGTAGCTGGCAGCGATAAAAAAAGCTACAGCAGGGAATGAAGGAAGGTCTTTTCTAGATGATTTTAAGTTCAGGATGTACTCACAATTGAGCTTTTGTTGGCTGTTGTTCTTTTTAAAAAACTAAAAATTCAGGGAGTGTATTGGGGGAAGCCACTTCGGTATGTTGGGTGCTCATCTGTCCCGGAGGATGTGGTGTGAACAGGGTGGACAGTTTCCTTCTCTGTGCAGAACAGAGCAAGGATTGTCTGAGTATGAGAAAGGCAAAGCAGTGATCCTTCAGACCACGGCCTTGTTACTCTGTGCTTTTATGTTTGAAATCAGGAGATTCTTTAGCTCAGCAATTTGTACTGTGCTGCAAGACAAAATGAATGAAAAGTGCAGTCTAGGGAAAAGACTGAGGCTTTCTTGGGTTTGCACTGTGGTTGCCCCCATGATGTTTTTGGTTTTTGGTGTGTGTTTTTTCTGAGATTTGCCATTTCTGTCAAAATATGTAGGGAGGTCTGGGACTTTGTTTTCACAACTTGGGAGAGACTGGGATTTGAAGGAATACATGCCATCACTCTTAATGTAGACATACATTATTCATAATACAGAGCTGAATTTTTCACCTTTTGGCATCACGTATGGTTTGATTCTTACCACTGTGATATTATTCTTCCACTTCAGAATGATGCACAGCTTTAGAGCTTTGGTGGAGGAGGGAATGTGTTTTCCTACAAGGTTGCTGATACCAGCCTTTACTTGGGGGTGAAGGAGTGAGTAGAATTCCTGGGTAGCTCGATCTCATTTGTCAGACTCCAAACTCCAGTGATGTCAATGAAAGGAGACATGGAACAAGATAACACCCCCAAATTATCTTGTGTATGTGCCTGTATTCATCAGTCCAGTGAGCAATCTCTCTCCCTCACACCTGAGGGTTCCACTGCAGTGCTGCTGTGGCGAGGTCCCACGTCTCCACAAGCTGTCCACCTCTGCAGCATCTCTCAGGTTTGTGTTCCTGAGGTGTGCTCCTGGCTGGTAGCTCTGCCTCAGGCCCTTCTTGTACTCAGTTCAAATGAGACAAGAAAGGACAGTGGAATTAGTCCAGCCTCATCTTGACTCTGCAGGGATTTTTATAGATGTACTGTTTCACTTTTTTCTTCTAGAAGACTCCATGCATATTTTTCCTGTTTGCAGGGGTTTGGATTTGCTAAGCCAGTTTCCTTGCTGGTGGGCACACCTTTTCCTGTTTGAAACACAAGTTCCAGGATACATATTCTATTTGTTTCACCACCTTTGTAAACCTCTTTTCATGAAGATGAGGTGTGGAGCTGATGCTGGATGAGGGGTAAATGTGATGAATTTCCTACTCTCATGTTCAGGCAAGCATTCAGGTTTGTTTCATTTGCATGGAAGCAGAAGGGTATGAACAGCAACGTGAGTGCTGATTTCTCTTCATTATTCACCTAGTTAAGTCCCTATTTTGCTGTGTTTGCCTTTCCTGTATTCACAGGTGTTGTTCTTACCTCCACACGCTTTGGATGTGCCTTGATAGATTCAGCTCCTGGTGTAAATTTTGAGTAACAGCCTTGAGTTTAGTGGAGCTGTTATTTAGCTACAACTCTCTCACAGGTCATGGAGTTAGGGCAGTATAAGCCAGAAACGAATCAAGAACAGTGTTCTGGTAGCTCTTGGCCTCCCAGGGACAGCTGCTGTCCCATTGCCTTTCCTGTGTTACTGGCTTAAAGTTGCTCTATTTTACCCCCCCATACAGTCTGACTCTGCTGCCTCTTGCCAGGGCTGTTCCAATGCCACAGGAGGGTAAAAGAAGGAAAGACAGGCACGCCCTGGAAAAAACACTGCAAGTCCTCCCAGCGTTATACTCTGAGTTTTTACCTATGTTATGTGACTTTTAAATTGGCCCCAGCCAGTTACATTAAAGGTGAAGCCATGCCCTGTATATTACACATGTGAGCTCAGAAGTTACAGATCTTTCTGGGGAGCTTCCAGCAACAGCAAACACAGAGCAACTGGAGGCGAATGAATGGGTGAATGTTTTATTGTCAGGCTGTGTAATGCTATTATTGTGGCATGAGACAGGAGTATTTGATGTTGTGCTGGTCACTAATTCATGTGTGAAGCCTCAAGCATTGATCTGTGTGGATTAAATGCATGCTGGAGATGTTTTCTGTGCGGTGCCACTTCAAATTCTCTCTCATGATTCAACACATTCAAAGCAAATAATTTTCTGTTTCCCATTTGCCAGTGAATGAGTGCCATTTAGTTTGTAATTGGAACACAGTATGCTGCGTGTGTCTCTGCTAAATCATGAAAAGTGGTCCATTTTCTAAATTGCAGAAGTATTTGTCACCTTTGTTTTAAAATGAGAGCCATAAATTTTATGGGGCATGAGAATATATGTGTTAGTTTTCCCACACAGGTGAATAAGTCATACTGTGATCTGACATGGGCTTTATGATCCTGCTCAGGTTATGTTCTGTGCTAAATTTTGTCTGTTGCTTCTATATTTAGAATTGAGCTTTGAATTTTTGTAAGGAAATAAAAATATGGGAAAAGTAAGCATATCAAAAGGGCTGTGCTTCTACGTGTTTTTCATAAGCCACGAGATGCAATGAGCTGTGGCAATCTGGCATGCTGGAGGTGCTTGACAGTCCATTGCGTATTAAATATGGTACATTTAAAAACTTTGATTTTACACAACTGCGGATCCATTTGATTAATGTGTTTTCTAGGGAGTTTTTAAATACTTGTATTGGCTGAGCAAAGTCCACTAATGCTTAATGGGGCATGACAGTGGCCTCAGCCTAGCAGTGATATGGAATGTCAGCTGACAGGGGAGACAGAAAGGGTTCTATTCCTAATCTTATGGGGGATGAAATGCAAATGAATTAATGGAACAGAATTCCTTCACACTGCTGGAAATACGATATTTCTTTTCAGGTCAGCAAACATAATGAAAACCTTACCATGTCTGCCTCTGAAGAAACATGTGCCCTTCAAAAAGAGAGAATGAAACTTCCCTAATTTTTTCTGTTACTGATACTACCATTTTTCCTTGAATATGTGGGATGTTCTTGGGTTTTTTTTGGTGGAGATGCTGAGGGAGGGAAACGGGGGCAATTTGCAAACAACGTGACTTAACATGATAGGAGTTAATCAGAGTTCCTGTGTGGAGCCAGCATTAGTCAATAAAAGCATTGCTGCTCTTTCTGAGAGAATAAACATCTTTGTGCTCTTCAGCTGTCTCTGTATTTTGGTCGGGGGGGAGAAAAAGGGCTCAAAGAAGTGGTGAAGGATTCCTGTCTGCCTATTATTTGTAATATACATGGCATCTGTGGTGCAAAGAGGATGGCAAAGTGCAGTGCAGAGAAAAGTGCCAATACAGAGTTGGAGTGGGGTTATCTTGACATGCCTAAAAGAGCTTTTGGTAAAATTTTTTCACAGTTGCCCAAAGAAATTGAATTTAGGCCACTGCCAAGAACTGTTGAAAACACCATTTTGGGCTAAGATCCTTTTTCTGAGGTTAACTCAACAGGAGCTTTGTGAATTTGTGATGCGGGATTGAAACCAACGAGAAAACAGGAAATGAGGAAATCTGGAAGTGCTTAGAGTAGTTAACGGGTGCAATGTGGTTGGGAGAGTGACTGTAGGGGGAAGAACCTCTCTTTTGAGTGCACTGGTCTGAAGGGTGCTAAACTGAGGGGTGGGCTGGTTTGCAGGAACAATGTGGATGTTGGCTGGTATGAGGACTACAAACAGATTGACACTGGGCCTAATCAACTTTTGTTCTCAAGGACTGAGCACATGGGTGGTGGGATCTTACCCTCAAGTGGAATTGTTGGTCTGTTTAAAACATGGCTCTGTGCTTACTGTTCTGGGTTTCACTGGTCTTACCTCAATATTGTAATTTATCAGTAGGAAACCAACTTGACTGGAGATAGGGATACAATATGCACTCTAACACTGATCACCTTTAGATCAGGATTGTATCATGTGAAAGCTAGGTTTACTTAACACTTTAACAAAATATTGTCAGCATCTTGTTCTGCCCACACCAGTAAATTTTCTAAGATTCAGAGACAATTTCTGCCCTGTTCTATCTCTTCTTGTCATCAATAGCCAGATTTTCACAAGAGGGAGTCACTCAGCCAGTCTTATTTTCACACAGACCAGTTTCCTGTTTGTTGCTTAGGGTGTCGTAGGGTGATTGTAATTTATGCCCATACTAAGGAGGCTTTACAGGGGATTTAAGCTGATTTAGCACGGACAGGACCAGACAAAACAATGATTTGGCTTCCATTTTTGCAATTACACAATATGAGAAGGATTTTCTGAGTGAGGTGCCCAATGAGTGGTGAAACCTACTCTCCTCCCTTATAAATTGAGGAGTTGCCTCGGAGCACACAGGTCTCATTAGATGTGGAAATTCAATGCCTTGATCTATCATAAATGTTTTAAGATTAATATGGAAGAAGCTAGCTTTCTTTTAGTACTTCACAATTGATTTTAGCCTAGATATTATTTCCCAATGGAGAAAGAGTTGTTTACTTTGGAAATATCGTAAGTGGTGGAATATTCAGAATTGAGGAATCATTTTTTGATGCTTACATACAGACATCACCAAGATGCAGGGATACTTACAAAAGGTAATGTTCAGGTAGAGTGACCTAGAGAAGTTGTTTGATTAAACCACAGTAACTGAAGGAAGGTGAGTGCAGTTACTATGAGTGCATAATGAAGGAGGCACTCTAACTTTTGTCTTTGAAATGTATTCTATGATTCAGAGATACTACAGTGCATAAATGATACCACCTTCATTAACTCAAAAACTGTATCTTCCTGATTCAATTCTTTGTTTCCAATGCTAATTAAAAGCACATCTTTTGACTCCTGGAGAGCTTCTTTGAAGTGGTGCAGCTTAGAATGGGCTGTGGTTCTGAATTTCTTTCATTTTCATTTGCTTATATTGACAACCAGTATAAATCTAAAGGCAAAAAGTAAATTTGTTCTCCCTTTAATAGGACCACTCATGCAAGGGCTCTGGGATTAGATTTTAAATTGGCACTTTTTAAACCTTTGATACAGTTACAGACTCAGTGAGCCGTGTTCACCTTTCCTACAGCTAGACCTAACTGGAAATTAGTTTCTTCCTTTGTCAAAATATTTTCTAATAAACATTTAGCCTTTCTGCTAAAAACAGTACAAAACACTCAACAACTAATATAGTTTAGCTGAAAATATGCAGCTTTATTTCATCTTCTAAAGAAACACAACAAACAAAAAATAGCTAGGAAAAAGTAGCCAACATCTGGGAATGCTATTTAAAAGAAAATCTTTGGCAGGGAAAAGAAGAGGAAAGAAGCACCAAATGAGCAGTTTCATGTTTCTGATCACCAGTAAAGACATACCTCCTTTTTCACCTTCCTCAGGTTCCCTTGCATTATCTCTTCTCTGTAAGAAAGAAAACAGTTAAAGTCAGGTGGCGGATAGATCCCTGCTGTTGTGGCTGTGAGAGAACTGCTCTTCCCTTGTGACTCTTGAGGTGACAATCAAATGGAGGGGCAGGGCAGGTGCCCTGAGCATTCTACAAGGAAATGGAGTGCATCAGTCTCTGCTGGCTCTGTCAGGGGTTTGCATGTGTGAATGTGTTGTCTCTGGAAGAGATAAATGAACTTCTCTCTGTGAGCAAGGGTGAGCAGGGGCTGGAGATGGGTTTGTGTGGACAGGGACCTGTGTAGTTATCAAACAGCTTGATTTTCACACTGTAGCCTCGGTATTTGAGTCTTCAGTGTCTCCAGGTTAGGACTGGAGCTTATATTTAAATAGCAGTGCCTAGATATATAACAAAGATGTTTCCAGTATGAAACCCTTTTGTTAGTGAGACTATTGTAACAATCTAGGCTTTAATATTGCTTCTCTTGGGAGATATTGGCAAGGAATTGCTGATTGTGCTTTTGCTGAGTGTACCTTTATAATCATTGCTATGCAAACCAGCATAAATGCTACTCCTGCAGGCACCTATGTCCTTCAGTCTCAGCAATAATAGATCAATGCACCATGCAAGATGAGGAGGGTTGTGGAAAGCCAATATGCAGGTCTGGGACAGAATAAGACTTCTGAGGCAGTAGAATTGGGAAAGGGAGCATACAAATAAGGAGAAACTCCCCTTAGAGGTGAAGTGCAGTCCCTGTCAAAAATAAGTTTGACCTCTGCTCAGAGCAGTGAGTGAAATGAATTTAAGGTGCAGGAAACCTGACCAGAAGGCAGAACAGCATCAAGATTTCTAGGCTCTTTAGCTAATTTTGCCATTGACACTATCATAGTTGCCCAGCTGAGCTTGTTCTAACTTTACATCCTTCAAATCACTTGAAAAATCAATGTAAAACCTGCATTCCCCTTCAAGACTTATCGTTTGCAAAGCCCTCTGGGATCTGCTGGAAGAAGGGGACAGGAATGTCATACACATTCTGTTGGTTCCTCTCGTGGCAGGGTATATTCAGAGCAGATGGGGTTGCCAGCTCACTGGTTCACTGTGGAGGTATTTATTCAGTTATGAATGAGGCGGAGGAACAGACTGAGAATTCTGCACTTGGATACCCCACTGGGTCTGCTCAGATGGTAATGTGCAATGTCTGCTCTCTTCAGGGGTGTAAAGTACACCATCTCAATGCAGAAAAACAGGCCTTTTAGAAAACTGGGCCTCTAGATACAAGGAAAATGGAGAAATGAAAAAATTAAATGAAGCCAGTCTTTTGGGTTTTTTTTTCCCCCTCAAACGAAGAGTGAGCTCTCCTTGCAAATGATGAGAAGCCTGAAAGATAATGCACCAGCTGGGGACTTCTGTGTGGGTTTAACTGGAAAGAAGACAGCTAGCAGCAGCCAGTGCATCCCAGCAAGAAGGTTGCTAATAGTCACATCCCTGCATCAATCATGAGCAGCAGAAATTAGGGAAATAAGGAAGAAGATAAAAGTCAATAATCTTCCTTACATCTAATGAAGTCCTCTTGGACATGAGATTTCTGCTGGGCTCTTCTAATGCATCCAGGTTCATTCTTGGTGCTGCAGCTGTTACAGATCGCTATTGCTTTGGTGTGCAAAGATAATGCCTAAGCTGGGTTTCATAGTGTGAGGACTGCAAAGAAATATAGTAAACAATCACATCCTCCAAAACCTCTTTTGTTTGAAAAAGGTAGAACAAAATTATCTTTCTCTCCAGAATTAACCAGACACTGCTGATGTTAGAGAAAGAAGGAAAACCTAGAATAATAGGCCACACTGTCAGTGCCTACTCCATTCTTTATAGAAATATGTGCCAAAATAAAATTATTTTTGGCCATAGTCTGGCAAATGAGCAAACACTTAATCTTGGTGTCTGCTCACAGTCATTTGACTTCGAGGTAATTTCATCAAAATCTTCATTTAATTATGTCAGCTGCCTCCAGGGCTCCCTGACCTCATGTATGTGATGTGGAAACAGGTGACGATAGCTGCTGAGGGCGATGGCTGCAGATTCTTCCTTTAGGGAATTCATTTCAGGTGCCTGTAAGAATTTATTTTGGATTCTCATGCACTGCTTCATTTTTAATGAGGATTGTGAACTTGGGTTAAAGCAGCAGTTTCAGATATTTTTATTTTGGTGCTGAAAAGCTGGACATAAGATGGTAATGTGTGCTTGCAGCCCAGAAAGCCAACCTGCATAAAAAGGAACATGGCCGGCAGGTAGAGAGAGGGGATTGTGCCCATTTATTTCTGCTCTCTGAGACCCCTCCTGCAGTGTCCAGCTCTGGAGCACTCAGCCCAGGAAAGGCATGGACCTGTTGGAGCAAGTCCAGAGAGGGGCCACAAAAGTGATCAGAGGGCTGGACCACCTCTCCTGTGAGGAAAGGCTGGAAGAGTTGGGGTTGTTCATCCTAGGGAGGAGAAGGCTTCAGGAAGGCCTTATTGCAGCCTTTTAGTGTATAAAGGGGATTTATAGGAAAGGAGAGACTTGTTACCAAGACCTGTAATGACAGAACAAAGGGCATCGGTTTTAAACTCAAAAAGGATATTTAGTATTGAGCAAAAAGTATAATTTTTTTATTATGAAAGTGGTGAGACACCAGCAAGGTTCCCCAGGGAAGCTGTGCATGTCTCATATTGGAAGTGTTCCAGTCCAGGTTGGACAGAACTCTGAGCAACCTGGTCTGATGAAAAGTATCCCTGCCCATGGCAGGCAGGTTGGAATTAGATGACCTTCAAAAGTCTCTTCCCATCCAAACCATTTTATGATTCTATGAAGGGCAATGGGAAAGTGAGACAAAATAAGGGGGATGAAATATGTTGTAGAAAGGAATATAAAGGATAAATGAGCATTACTTTCAAGAGCTTTGCCTTGATGGCTGCACAAATAAAAAAATCCTCTGAAGAGAAGGAAGTCCTGCTCCCTGTTCCCCAGGAGATGTCTTTTGCTGCACCCATGGACTTCCAGCTTAGGCAGAATAGGAGGAGGCTAAAGAAGAGAAACTCCTAGGGTTTTCTTTGTGAGGTCTAGCAAGGAGAAAGAAGTAGACGAGCAAAAGCAAACATGAAAGGCAGCTGAGGGTTCAGCCAGGAGTACTCAGAACAGTGTTACATTGCAGGTGTGTGTGCAGCCACATCTGCAGCTGCCAAATCTGGTGAGAAAGATTTTATCCCTCTGGTCTCAGCTCAGCCAACACTGCTACAGATTTTTCTTTTTCTGATACGCAGGGAGCACATATCAGTTGTTTTGCTGCCTAAAAAAGGAGACTTCTATTCTAGCAGGAATGGAAATCCAAGTCCAAGACCTAAAGGAACCCTGAATTGAGAATTAGAGGTATTAAATCACTTCAGCTGCTGCAGGAAGACATGTAACCTCAGTGTGAATGGGGTTGCTTGAGCTCCCTCCTGTGTCTACTTGTGTGATAAAGGTGGGCCTCAATGAGAAACCTAAGCAGGGAAAACTCTTTAGTTGCCAGTTTAAAGTACTTTTGAATCTCCTATGCTGGTAATGCAGTGATGAAGAGAATATAGGAGAAAGTCTAGCAGGGAGAATAAGAAATATTCTGTTCAGTCTGAGATGGGAAAAGTTAATTGCAACATAAAAATGCTATTATGGTAGTAATGAGAAATCCACTTGAGGAAAGCAGCGTCAGGCTGAACCTGCTATTTCTAAAATTTACACAATAATTCAGGGTTTCATTTAACAAAAAACCTTGTTTAAAAATCCTTTAAAAAGAAATTTAAATATTTAAAGAGAATATTACCTCTGTTAAGGTATTTGTGATTTTTTTTTTTGTCTCTCTTTGATTTTCACTGAGACCAGAAATCTCAGTATTTCAGAACTTCAGATCAGTAGTCTTTGAAGATGATATTTTAACCCAGTTTTGTCCTTTTTTCCCTTCAATATGTTATTGAATACTGGAATGAATAACTTCCAGCTGATTTCTTGTTCTGTTTCTGTGTTACTTTCATTGTTTCTTTTGCCACATTGTCAAGCTTCCAGGGCTGAAAAAGTATTGAAGAGGTGTGCTGTGAGGAAAGGGAAAACACACACACTCCACAATGGAAAAAGAACAAAGCAACCTAAAATCTTCAGTTTCTTTGGGTTAAACTGCAAAATGTAGAAAGGAGGAAAGAGGAGAAGAACCTTTCCTTCCCTCAAAATAAGAAAACTGCACTAGAGATGCTGTGTGGCCAAACGAAGGCCTTGTGTGCCTTTAAGTTTCTCTTTTTCCTCAAGGTACCTTGCGAGAGCTGCGAGAAGCTGCCATTCCTTTCCAACAAACCTTGCTTTCAAGGATCAACTGCTTGTAACTTTGAAATGATTTTTGAAAAGGAGAGGGAAAAAAGCAATCCAAAAAAGCAACCCTGTGAATGGAGAGCATGTTCTATCTTGGGACAAATTTGGGTCCAGATGCTCCCAACCTGTTTTTTTTTTCATCCAGATCTGAGTCAGTGTTGTCCTGTTGCCAGCCAGAGGGCAAGTGAATGGGGTCAATAACAAGGTGTGGTCATCTGTCTCATAACTGGCCTGAGAGAAATCCCTTGGGTGTCAAACTTATGTTTCTCAATTCCTTAAAAAGGACAGCCATCTAAAAAGGAGCAATAGTTTCAGCACAGCCACTGTGAGGAGCAGGAGAGTGGATGCCTTCTGTGGAATGTATATCCGTATAAAGTGGTAGGAGGTGTGGGACGGCAAAAAACCTGTTCAGAACTTTGCCTTTGAAATGGTGAGGCAATTTCAGATCTATTTTACAAATGGAAAACCGGGAAAGAGGTTTTAAATTCCAGAGGAAGGGAAATCAGTGCTGATTTGACCACTAGAACTATCACCTTTCTCTCTGTTTGGACTACAGTCAGCCCCTTCCAGATTAGTAATCATAATAGAGCCTTTGAGCTTTTATCAGACCATCTGGTCTGATCTAACCTGTGGATGTGAAACTGAAAGGTCAATCCCCAGGGCCATCTGCTTTCCTTTACCTTTTCTCTCCGAATGCACTGTTTCTTTGTCTTGCCTGCCCACTTTTGACGTCTCTTGCTGTCTCGTAACATTAGTGCTGGTTTACTTCTGCCTCTGTGCAGAGGATGCGGCCTCTTTGAGCAGCAGCTGCCTATTCAGAGATGCTTGCAAGTTTCCTTTAGTATTTCCACTCCTTTCCTGGCAGCTCCTCTCAGTATGATTTATGAATTGCAAGCATAGCTGGGGGTGATGCGAAGTATCAACACCTCCGAATTCCAGTGAATAGGAGCTGGGTAATTAATAATAACAAACCAGGAGAGTTTGCTTTGCATGGAGATCACGTAGCAGAGAAGTGTTGTTCTGTATTCTTTGGGAATGGGCGAAGTGAGTCCTAACCCTTCTCTGTGCTGTTAAATCTGCATGTCATTTTCCTTGGATAATTAAGTAATTCCAGCCTTTCAAGGAGAGAGACTGCCTCCATTTCCCCTGTTAGCTCGCAGATGTAGTACATGTACCTTGCGGCAAATCAATGCTAACGACATTACCGTGCGTTATTGCAGTAATGGAGTAGAGGAAGCCCAAAGAAAAACGTTCAGCCCTTGCCGATTGCATTGTGAGCATGAGGATCTTTTATGTAGCAGACTTATTAATTGCATTTTCATTTGTGTCCCTGAATTTTAACCCTTTTGAAATTGCTTTTCTGCTTGTGAGTACCTCTAAAATTGCCAACGGTTGGGCACATTCAGAAAAGGGAGAAAAGACAAGAGTGGTCTCTGCAGTACTGCTCTGGAACCTGGACATCTGCAACAAATCTAAGGAATAGATTCAAACCACTAACAAAAGAAAGAAGCTGTTAAATCACTTGGTAGAACATAGAATAAATACACTCTATGTTGGAGTAACACATGTTGTGGTCAGGTGGTCTTTCAAGGAAAGAGGTTCCCTCGAACCTTCCCAAACCTTGCAGGTTTTTGGCCTCTCCACCCTTTGCCTGCAACAGGTTGTGCATTGTAAAAAATCCCTGTGCAGGTTTTTCCTCCTCCTTCCCCAGATGAGCTCCCTGATTTGGCCTAGTATATTTTTATTTTGTGAAGATCAATCTCCTTAACTGTTCTCATTTTCATTTTGTCTTGAAGGCAGGGAACTTGTGTGTTGTCTTCAAGTCATAACCTAAACTTCAGAGAGAGGATTGTCTCCTTGCTGCATTTGCAGGCCTTTCCCTGGAGACTGACAGGAACTCTAGGCATTGCTAAAGTTTAAATTATTATTAATTTAGTAATTGGCATTTTTATCATGGAAATGCATACAGCTGTGATGCCTGGCCTTTGCCAGCCAGAATTCGTTACACTGTGTGCATTATTCTCTTCACGGGGCTGGTATTATCTTTCCTAATTTCCTTTGGTGGTGTGAAACTTCAGCTGGTCCCCTGTGAGTTGAAGCTATTGGCCAAGACAGTCTAGCAAAGGCTGTAAAAGCTGCCACTTAATTCTGTCCTACTTCCTGTCTTAGAGGTGCTGGGAGCACACATTTGCCTGAGACTCCCCCCTTCAGAATGTTTCAAACTCTGTTTACATGATATTTGATTTAACTTGACTCTCTTTAGGAATTAGTTATTGCTGATTCAGTGCACAGGAGATCTGGGGGCTGCCAGGACTGGCTTGGTAAGAAACACCTGCCTACGGCCAGCTGCCTACTGCTGTAGTTTTGTGTTATTTTTCTTTATTTCGTTTTCGGTTTGTTTCTTCTGTGCTAAGTATACAACCTTCCCTTCATGTTGACTAGTAGAAAGCTTTTCCTCAGTGGTGTAGTTCAATTTCTCTCTTGTTTGGGGTTCTTCTTAAAAGAAGGGAAGGAAATAGCCATAGGTGAGAATCTTAAAAGGTGGTGTTTGTTGTGTGAGAGAAAACAGCACCAAGCTGTTGCAGGTTCAAGATCCTCCTGTGAAGTCCCACCATCAAAGCTGAGGGTGCTGCCAGACTTGTTTCTCTCTAGCTTGCTAAGAAAATTCTGCCTTTGTGCACACACACAGAGAAATCACTTTGTATTTAGCTTGAATAGAGGAGAAACAATACCAGCTCCTTCCCCTTCTGTGTCTATCTCAAACTTAGGGGAAGAGAAGAGTGGAAGAGGGAAAGATTTGTCTGGAAGAGGATAAAAATTAGAAAAAGGTAGATGGGGAGGGAACAGAGTCTTAGAGAGAACTGTTGCTGTGTGAATGACCACATCAGCCTCATTCTCCCAGTGTGTCCTCTGTGGGGTGGGAAAAGGCACTTCATGTCATTTTTCTGTCCTGTTTCTGCAGGAATGGAACAACCATAGGGGAGGCTTCATGTTCACCAAGACTGTCTTTTCAGAGCAAGGCAGGATTTGTGCTCTGCCTTCTAGCGGCTATAAAGCCAATCTTAAAGCCTCTTAGGCATGAGGCTTCATTAACAACCAGAAATGAAAAGCTGATGAGAGGTGCACAAAAGTACTAACACTAAGGAGGATTCCTTTTCTTCAGGGAACCTGCAAGACAGAGGCATGCCTTGAGACAGGAAGGGAGATGAGAGTTATTTAGTCTTTCTGAATCCGTGGTCATACAAATATTAGCCACATTTCCAATTTTAATCATCTTTTCTCCAAATAGGGTATCTCAGGACCCATAGAGTATTCTTAGATATTGTGATATCTTAAGCAATGATTCTTCCTGTCTTCATTATATGTGGCATAGTTGGACCCAGCTTTTAATGAGCTCATTGAATTCAGAAAACAAAGAGGGGCTGAAGGTTTAAGTGTCCTGATCCAGAGCTCTCTAAGTGATGCTAAGGAACGTATTTTCAAAAACTTGGCAAATACTTCTGAAAATCCACTATCTTACTGTGGTCCTGGATGATTTGAAATCTGGGAGACAGAGGATCCTGTATTTCTGACTGGGATCTCTAAGATAAAAATATATGGAACCTTCAATATCCAGTGAATTCAACACAGTGAACTTGTGTGCTGCACAACTTATCTTTGTATATGCTGCAAATCTGTGCACTTATTCCATTCTGATAAGCTCTTTGGCATTCCTGATGATGCTGATTATCAGCAGAAGGGAATTTTCTTATCTTGGCTTTAAGATGAACAGAACCCAACATTAACTAGAAACATGATTTAAAACCTGCTGAATTTCCCCAGAAAATTGAAAACACCCCTACCTGCTCTGTGCCTTGCCAAGCCTCTTACCTGCACTGTGCAGCTTGTGCACGTTTTGGGCAGCCTTATCAGTGGGTGAAGATAGTGCAGCTGTCTGAGCATCCCTGAATGAAAGGGGCTCTTCTGTCTCCCACAGATAGGGTGTTCAGATAGATAAAATCAAGAGGNTAGCTGATCAGACCCAATACAGTCACCAAACCTGGCGTGACATCTGCTCATGCTGGTGAGCCCCAGGTGAGATTCTAGAAGTGTTTCTTCACTCTGCTAAGCCTCTACCTGCTGCAGTCCCAGTGTGGCCTGTGGCTCCCTCTCCTGCTCTGGGGCATTGTGTCAGTGGTGTTGATCACAGACAGTGGTGCTGTGATGCAGCGAGGGGATCCACTTTGTGAGGACCCTGTTCCAAGGTCAGCTGAGATCAAGCAGTCTCACCATTGTCCCGTGATCCAGGCTGTGTAAAACGCCTCCCTTGGTGTGCTGCGATGTGGTACCTCTGTTTCTTGCCGGTGTGCTGTGCTGCTGGACTCCCACTTCATCATTCTGTGCAGGAAGCAGACTCCCTCTTGCAGCACCTGCAGAGTTTTCTGCAGCCCCTGTTCGGGAGCTTTGCAGCAAGTCCGTCAGTGCCACGGGCGTGCTGTGCTTCAGAGTCAGGCTGTCTGCTGCACGCCCTGGCTGGCTGTGCTCCGAGAAAATCTGTCCCATAATGGGGGTAGTGCTGCACCAGCAAAAGGGGTGGAGGCCCTGCCTGCAGGTGATGTTTTGTCTGAGGGTATAGGGACACTTCAGCTTTTAATGATTTTTGTTTAGGTAGATTCAGGCTTTTCCTTGGTAAACAAGACAGCATTATCACAGAGCTGCTTTGTTTTCCAGTGACTGGTCTCACACATAATAAATAGGTTAAAGTTAACTGGAGCAAGCATTGATTTTTCTTTTAGTACGTGTGGGATTTCCTCCCTTGGGAGAGCTTGAGTAGTGCAGGACACCTTCAGGGGAGGATATGAGTGTGTGAAAAGAATGCAGTGTAACTGGGACATTAATTTCTTTCCCTCCTCTCTAAATTTTCCTCTTAAGATCTCTTTTGCTAACTCTCTTTTCTTTCGTATTCCAGCTCCCCCCCAGAAATTTCCGGGGATGATAGTGACTGGGAGACACACTCTGGGCCTCCAGAGGGCTAGGTGTGTGCAATCCTGCAGGAGGAGAGAGGAACATGGAGCAATGATAGGTAGAGCCGGGCAAAACAGAAGGGTTGGGGTACTGGGGAGCAGCTCTACAGTCAACAGTGGAGGCAGTGATGGTGAAATTATTGATATGTGTGATAGGAGTTAACACTTCATAATTATTTTTTTCCCAAATGCAAGTCACAAAATAGGAAGAAAAAAAAAGAAAACTCCAAATAATCAATGGTGCTTTTGAAGGCTTTGGCAATTGCTAGGCTCTATTTGTTTCTTTCTTTAGATAGTGTCATTAGTCTTCTTCCATCCAAATCACCCCCTCCAAAGAAACATAACTCCCCCAATTGCTTTTCTGTCCTTAACTGAACTCAGCTCCCCCTTGGTTATAGGCATGTTTTGCTACTTTGTATTTGTGCCACAATTTGCCTTCCGGAACATTTACTTACTTACTTACTTAGAAATCCTCTGCATTGCCTGGTGTTAGGGCATATGGTTGTCTTACATCAATTAAAAATCAACATGGTCCAACAGAATATAACACCAACCCCTGCTTCTTTGAATGGATGTTTGCAGCTGGGTGGGGATTAAAGCAGATCATAATGGATTAGATCAGGGATTAAAACAGCCTGTAATGGATACTGTGTTGAACTATTCCATTTCTATTCTTGGATATAGACTCTGCAATTCTAGAGTTATCAGGTGACATCCTCACTGTCACCCTGTCGTGCAAGAGGCCAGGTTTTGAAGCAAATCTGTTATCCCTGCAACAGGGATGGTACAAACTGGAAAAGCCCCTTTTCCTGTGTGCTGGTGATGGGCACGCAGTTCGCAAATCGTGCAGGAGATGGGGGTGTTGCTCACGTTACCTTTGTTTTCTAGCGAAGGAAAGATATTCGAGAGCACTGCTGCTGCTCTCTTGGGCACGGAGGCCTCTGCTAAGGAGAAGGAGACGCAGAGCGGGGAGATTCTAGTACGCAGTCCCTCATCATCAGTGGGACTCCCCCAGCTGTGCATCCTATTATTTAACAGCAATAAGCAGGCACTGATGAAGGCATTTTAGAATTTGCTTCAGAAACACCAGAACTTCCTGTGGGTGTCTGTCTGAGAAATTAGGGCTTGGGGTAATCTCACTGACACAGTTTGCACTGAATGTCTGGGACTATCCCCGAGTGTGGCAGGTGAGGATGACATTCGCAGAGGATGAGTGCAAGTAATGGCTCTTCAGGCTGCAAGGTAGAAAATACCTGCTATTGGAGCAGTGAAAGTACTGTCCTGAATAAAGTGTTAGGCTTCATGCAAGTGTTCACCATCACATTCTGTGCCATGTCCAGCACAGCTGGACTCTTGTGGTGACAAAAAGCGATGTGGTGGATGCAAAGAAATGCCTTGTGCTGGCAGGATTTGCAAAATGAGATGTGTCCATAAGTCCTGTCTTGGTCTGGGTGCGCTTCGGCCATGAAGTCAAGGATGCTGCTGCACAAAGGAGTGACTGATCAGGATCTGGACAAGGACTAGGTCTTAAGCACTGTCCAGCACGGCTGAGAAGATAAATGGGACTGGATGGACTGCACTGCAGGGGACTGGCTAAACAGTGGCAATTGCTAGAACCAGAGTAGCTTTTACTCTATGATGCCTGGGATTCCGGATGTGCAGAGATCTTCAGGAGCAGCAGTGAGCTGCTGCTGGGTCTGGAGGGACTGCAGAAACTTTGATTATAATTTAAGAACAAGTTCTGCCTGGCACAGCTGCAGCCTCACTGCTAGAGGATGGCATTAGGTGGGCAGTGCCTCCCCTCACAGTGCACAGCAATGGCAAGACACTGGGGTGGCACGTGTGCTGCTAATGCCGCATACCTGGGGACTCTGTTCCAGCAGCAGTCGAGTTTGGGGGGCAGTGAGGTCCCTTCTGTTCCCCACACCCTGCTGTTTGCTTACAAGCAGCAGCGAGGCTGCAGCCTCGGGGCTGGCGTGTCCCTGTGCATGCAGGGTAGCACCTGCCACGAGTGCGTGCAATTTGTAAAATCCCCTTGCCTGAGGTTTTATGGAGCAGCTCTGGCTCAGGCCCACGTCACTGCTCCCACACAAATAAAATGTCATCTAAACATTTTGGCAGCACAGTACAAAAAAGAGACGATCCAAGCCAGGAATACCATCCGTTGCGTTCGGAGTGGGTGATTCGCTTCCCCTACCCCCACCTCCCACTTTCCCTCTCTGCGTCGAGAATTGTGGCTAATAAGGGGCCGAGTCTGTGGGTAGGGCCCCCGCCGCCTTCCCGAGGCTGTCAGCGCTGTTCTGTGCCCACTGGCTGCCACCCCGGCCCCTCTTCCCACTCCTGCAGGGCAGCCCTTTAGCGACCGCTCCCCCCATTTGCATCAGGCAGTGATGTGTGCAGCCCCTCTTCCGTCCTCCGGCTCTCTCCTCGCTCTCCCGGCGGCAGCCGGGCTGCACGGACCCCCCATCCCGAGCCGGGCGCTCTGCAGCAGGCGCTGACCAAGAGCCGGGCAGCAGCTGGCCAGAAACCTCCCCGCTCTCCAGTGCGGGCAGTGCCACCTTCGGTCCTGCGTCTGTCCCCCGCTCCCTCCGGTCCCCTGCCGGGCTGGGAGACCCGCGATAGGCGGGAGGAACTGTTGAGCCGCCCCCGCACCGGGCCTGGCGATGGGGAGGGGGGAAACCGCGGGGAGAGCCGTGTAGTTGGTGGATCCGTCCTTGGACGGCAAAGAATGGCTGATGCGGGAAGTAAGAGGGTGGGACGATTAGAAAATCGCTAATTATCGACACTTTTCAAAGGGAGGAGGAGAACGGGAGAAGGTCGACCGTGGGTTTTATTCCGAAGAGAAAGTGCCGACGTGCTGCTGCACTGAGTCGGTCCGGAGGGACGTGGCACGGGCACAGATGGCGATGACAAGGGCGACCCACGGGGACGCTCCACAGCCGCGGGAGGCGGCAGCCACGCTCTCCCCTTCACACCCTGCCATTACTCACACCTTCTCCGGGGGCTGAAGCTGCAAAGGCTTCTTGAGCTTTGCCAGCAGAAAACAGGTGTCCTGGCCAGGGGGAAGGCATCCGTGCGATGGGAGCCGGAGCGCTGCACTGCCGTGACCTAAAGAAATACATCCCCCTCGCTCCTTCTCCCGGCACAGTCCCGAGATGCTGCTGCAGGGAGCTGCCTGCAGACATTGCCCTTTCTTCTTTATTGGCCCCACACGAATCCTGCTAGTCTCCCTTGCTGGACGGTAGTAAGGTTGCTGGGATTCCCACGCACACGCGTGAGTTCCCACGGCTGGGGAGGCTGCGCTTGGGACGGGCACATCCACACGCACGGAGCCGGCTCCGGAGGGATGCTGCTGGATGGCCGGGTCCGTGGGTACGCTGCTACACACGGGAGGCACCCAAGAGCCGCTCATCCCAGCTGCGTTCCCTTGTGCCCCCTTACCCGTGGCTGAGATCCAGCCTTTGTGCGTACGTGTACACGCACACACACAGGGCGAGGAGCACCCACACAGCTGTAAATACGAGTATATGTACATGTACATCAGGAGAAACGGGGAATGACGGCTGCTTTATCTCGGCCAGGAGCACACATACCAAATCAGGAGAAAAGGCTGGGTGATGCTCCAGCTGATTCGGTGCAGCGCGGTGTCCCGCTCCCGCCCCCGGCTCCGCTCCCGGCCCCCGGCGGCGCGGCGCGGCGCGGCGGGTGACTCGGCGGTGTATTTCAGCGGCGGCGGCGGCTTGGCAAGGCTCGGGGCTCCTCCCCCCGTGTGGTGGTACCCTCTCACTTGATCAAATCCTTGAACGTGAACAGTTTCACTGAAAAGCACTTTTGAAAAAAAAAAAATATCCAGCAACAGTAAGGAACAGAATCCAACTACCGGGGAGAGTTTTTTTCCTTTTTTCCCCCCGTCTTTCCTTTTTCCCTTTTTTTTTTTTTTCCTGGTCATCGTCTCAGAGGGTGAGAAAGAAGGAAGAGAAAAGCGAAGAAGAGAAAGAAGAAGAGCGAGAGAAAGAGGAGCCTTTTGCAAATAATAAATATTATAATTAGAATCCGGCCCCTTTCTTCCTCAAAAAAAAAAAAAAAGCCCTAAACGCAGCGCCTCATCCCCCCTCCCTCTGCAAGCCCCCCGACTCGCTCCGCAAAGGCATGGAGAAGGGAACCAACTGCTTTCCGACCTGCCACACCATTTTTCTCGCCTGGACATGGTTCTTACTTCTCTCTTGGTGTTGCACCGGCGCCGAAATAACTTGCAGATCCTGCTCATCTCCATCGCCCTCCTGGCCGTCCTCCTCGTCTCGCCTTAGGCAGGAGCAGCGACAGCCGCCGCCGCCGCCGCGAGGATTACGGAGCTGGCCGGGCGGCCGAGCGCGGGGCTCGGTCGGGGCGGCGGCCGCCGCGGA